>JASDQU010101999.1:467888-479621 GCA_032191745.1 Picea mariana
GGGCCACACCCTATTTAATGGTTCACATACTGAGGCAAGTACATACATCATAATTACAAAGATTATGTCTCGAAGTGCATGCCCGAGGGTACGAGTACTTTGAGGCTACACCATAAAGTGTGCCAAGAGGTCCCTTGATGGAATTTTAAGAACTTTATACTCATTTTTCACGATTTTTGACAAGGAATCCAACAATGCATTCTATTTCTGCATTTTATCAACATGTAAAAAGGTCATTGTAAAACACAAGTATTTGAACAATAATAAAGAGGTCTCTATTGGAAGCGGACCCGAAGACGTAGCCCAAATTGGGTGAACTCCATTATCAAACTTGTGTATGTGATTTCATTATTGTTGTTCATTTTGTGCTCAATTATTTGTAAGTATTTTATCATTAAAGTGCATTTGGTTAGATAAGTATTTCACATGTAAATTGCAAACAATCAAGCGATCATTATTATTTTGAAGATCAAGTAGATGTTTATATGTATTTAAAATAATCAACATCTAAGGATTTTTTGGATCAAGTTGGTATCATAGCAGGTTTGACAAGCGTTTGCAAGTGAATGTTTACAAGAGCCAAACTCAAACTTGGTAAAGGAGAGCTTGGAATTTATAAGTCTGAGATTGAAAGAAGACTTCGTAAGCATAAAATGGCTTTCGAAAGAAAGGAAGAAGAAGATCCTCCCATGAGTCGAAAAGAAATGATGGATACACTTCACTTATTGAGAGAGATAATTGATGATTTGCAATGAAGAATTCAAAATCCTGTAAGTGGAGAATCTTCGGTAAAAGGAGAAGGAGAAGATGAAGGTGGTGGACCTTTAGAGCCCCCTTCACCATCCTTATCATCATCTTATTCTGAAGCAAGTGAACATTCTTCTCATCGAAAGAAGTCATCTATGAAGTCTGATCATAATATGACTTTATTAAAGTTGGATGTCAAGTTTGAATTGTCGACCTATGATGGAGAATTGAATGCCAAGAAATTGGACAACTGGATCAAACAAATAGAGGTATATTGCAGGGTTCAAAAGATCGTGGATGAGGCTACAAAGATATAGTTAGCTACTCTTCGACTAAGTGGCACAAACTTAATATGGTGGGAGATTAAGATGCAAGTTGATCTTGTTCAAAAGGGTAAAGTAATCTTTTCTTGAGATAAGTTTACTAATGCTATAAGAAAACAATTCTATCCACTGGATTATACACAAATGACAATGATATAACGAAAACATCTAAGACATGGTAAAGGCTAGAGTATTCGGGCATATACACAAGAATTCAAAAAGAAGGAATTATCATTATGGATTCTTTTGTATACCCATGAAACACTTTTGAAGTATATTGGTGGCATGCACTCATATCTTTGTCATACTATTTTAATGTTTAACCCTACTAATATTGATAAGGTGTCTGTACAAGTTACACATCTAGAGGGTAGTAAGGGTAAGAATGCGAGTGAAGATAAGAAGCCATACACATTTTGAAAAGAAACCGAAAGGTAAATGGAAGATTAAGAAATCAACTACAGTAAATCAAGCTGAGGAAAGACCTACATGTTCCCATTGTAAGAAAAAGGGACACAAGGAATCACAATGTTGGAAGCTACATCCAAAATTATGATCGAACAAGTTTAAGGATAAAGGGAAGCATAAGATTGTTGCATCAGCTCATTAGGATCTAGGGTCAGATTCTGGGGATGAATCTAAGATCATTGCAATAGGAAGAAAATGTATATCAACTATCAATTCTAATTCTTTAGTTCAATACGCTAAATTGGAATGTGATACTGATCAAAAGAAGAGAAGCGAGCTTTTCCATGTCAGAGTTATAGTCAAGCATACAAAGGTAGATACCTTATTTGACAGTGGATCTCAAGTGAACCTAATATTCGAAGCAATTGTTAAGAAGCCAGGTTTAAAGATGACACCTCACAAAAATCCATATCCATTAGGATGGGTGTGTGAAGATGCTAAGTTGCAGGTAATGAAACATTGTAAGATCATATTTGTAATAACAACTAAGTTCTTTGATGAGGTTGAGTTAGACGTTGTACCTCTTGACATTTGCGACATTTTCTTGGGTAGTCCATATATATTTGACAGGAAGGCCATATTCTATCGTAAAGAGAATAAATATAATCTTTTCAAGGATGGGGTTGAATATATTTTCAGAGTTCATCGTATCAAAACTAATGTTTCTTTAGTGAGCACAAGGAAAATGAAGAGACTAGTGAGCACATGTAAATATTTTGTTCTCATGATAGTGAAACAAAAAGAAGAAGATATAACATATGCTTTATCAGTTTGTGATCCAGATCACAAGCATGAATTGATCAAAATCATATCTAACTATGATGAGTTATTTCAAGAACCTATAGGGTTGCCTCCTAAAAGGGAGGTTGACATTAAATATATTTGCAACAAGATGCTCCTCTTCCAAATATTGGAATGTATAGGTCATTAGTGATCGAGAATGCAGAAATAAAGAAACGGGTTTAGGAGTTGCTCGATAAACAAATCATTAGGCCAAGCTCCTCCTTGTGTGGTTCTCCTATTGTATTAGTTCCAAATAAAGATGAAACGTGGAGGATGTGTATTGACTTCCAAGCCCTGAACAAGATTACGGTAAATAACCATTATCCTCTTCCCATAATTGATGACTTATTGTATCAATTAAAGAATGTTTTTTATTTCACTAAGTTGGATTTGAGAAGTGGTTACCATCAAATCGAAATTTCAGAAGGTGACATATGGAAAACTGCTTTCAAGACCAAGCAAGGATTGTTCAAATGGTTAGTTATTGCATTTGGGTTATGCAATGCACCAACAACATTTATGAGGGTAATGAATGATGTATTCAGACCCTACATAGATGATTTTGTTTTTTTTAACAATAACAAGTAGGTTTTTTATTTAATAAAAAACAGTGGCTGAGCCACATAAGGTTTACATCTTAAAAGCCTGAAAGTAAAGCAGATCTTTCTTAGAATCAAAAAGCTAACAGCATGTAGTGACACATCAGGCTTATACAAACTTACGCTGGAGAAACACCTAACAGCAACCGAACGCTGGATTCCAGAGCCCAAGCAACATCATTAACAGCAACAGATGTCGTCTTCTGATCTCCTTTGTACCTATGAAGTCCTTCAGAAAGCTTCCGCACCTCAGTCTCTTCCTTGAGGATCCTGGCATGCAGAGTGTCTAATTTCTCAGGCATCCTAGTTCCATTCTCCTCCAAACGATTGCCCTCACTCTCCTCTGATTTCTGAAAAATTTGGCCAAGGCGGCATACCCTTCTACGACTATCTGTAATCCATTCCTCCGTTCCTGCCCATGAGTCCTGAGAGGAGGAACCGAAGCCTTCGATGGAAGCCATTTATCGCTCAATCCTTTGCTCATCAACCTATGCAAATGTATTATCAGATTCCATCTAAGAAGTATCCATTCCACGTTCAGAACTCCCCCAGGCGAGCTCAGATCGCTCCTGAGATCGTTTGAGGCAATGCGCCTAGGGTAAAAGACACAGACTAAGAGCATTGTTGAGTTTAAGAGTTCCCTTGCTGAGGGAGACGGCTTCGTTAGCAGCTTGATCCGCTATTCCATTGTTAGCACGAAGGACATGGTAAAATCCAATATCACAGAACTTTGGCAGCAGAGCTAGAGTGCGTTTCATCAATTGCTTCAGGTGACAGGAGGGCGGAAGATTTCGAGTTATGACCGCTTGAATGATCAATCTAGAGTCTCCCACAACCGTTAATTCAGTAATTCCCAGAAGCGAGGCTTGGTTCAGACCTTGCCATAACGCAAGAGCCTCCGCCACATTATTGGATTCCATACCTAAGCCCCAGGAAAACTTCAGAATCAAATTTCCTCCGGGATCAAAAAGCCCCCCTCCTCCTCTTGCCTTCCCTGGATTCCCTTTTGATGCACCGTCAAAAAACAACAGATGTCTTCCTACATTCTTTTTCCAGATCAGGAATTCAATGCTATTCTTTCTGATTTCTCAAGCCTGCAACTTGGGGTCCTGGCCTGACTCGAAAAGTTTACCTGGGTTCAAGGGGAGAAGCCACGATTCTTCCAAGGAATTTAGAGGGGAACATATGAATTTAGCAGGCTGAGAGCGTATATAGTCACCCAACAGAGCTTTGATTTTGACCTC
The DNA here is from genome assembly GCA_032191745.1 of Picea mariana. Lineage (NCBI taxonomy): Eukaryota > Viridiplantae > Streptophyta > Pinopsida > Pinales > Pinaceae > Picea > Picea mariana. Next base: position 472,053 of record JASDQU010101999.1, read on the forward strand.
TACCTGAGAGGGGCTAGAGCAGACACCTCGGAAAATCCTATTATTACGTTCAAGCCAAAGTTTCCAACATATAAATTTTGGCAGAATCATCCAAGAGAGTCCTAAAAAGTCCTTCGAATGTGAGGAAACAGGGGAGATAAGAGCCCAATTACTGAAAAGAGAGGAGACCTCTTCAAACTGCAAAGACAATGAGCAAGGGGAGGTCATAAGGCCCCAGACTTCTTGGGCGAAGGGGCAGGAGATAAAAAGATGGGAGGTCGTCTCTTCATTAGCCAAACATAGAGGACATCGGGAAGGGCCTTCCCAACCTTTCCGGTGCAGAACTTCGGCTGTAAGAGCACTATTGTGAGCCAATAACCAAGTAAAATGATCAACTTTGGGAAGGGATATACTAGACCAGACAAACTTCCAGACCACTGGTGAAGAGGGCGCATGGGGGATATCCTTGATGCATTTGTACCCTTCGGCTACTGAATAAAGCCTAGATTTGGATCCCCAACCTCTAGCATCCTTCAGATGATTATCTATGGGAGATTTCCCCTGCAAACAATGGAAAAGCAATGCCTGTTCATTTAATAGATGAGATAGACAGTCCGATATTTCCCATCCTACCCATAGTTGTTTGGCATCCGAAGTCCATCTGGAAATGGCTGATAGCGTATTTTTCCCAGTACTTGAGAGGTATCTCCTTATCCCTTCCGTTCCTTCCAAGGTCCCAAGAGGTGGGTGTCCGAGGATGGAGTCTTCCCAAATCCTGATTTTCTTACCATTTCCCGGGGACCAAGTAAGAGCTTGAGTGAAGAAGGTCAAGGCTTTAGAACAAAGGGAGAACAAGGGAGACCCCTTAACAACTTTCGGACTCTTATCCAAACATCGAAGTCTTGATCCGGAAAAATATTTCTTCCATAGCGCCTGCTTACTCCAAGTAGAGTTCCCGGTGACCATATTCCATAGTAGCTTTGCTCCCAGTGCTAAATTTTGAGCACGAAGGTCTCGAAGCTGCAACCCACCTTCCAACAAGGGAGCTGTGAGCTTTGTCCAGTTAACCAGAGGGAGTCTATTTTCATTATGCTTTCCCCCTTTCCACAGGAATCTTCGCAGGAGCACTTCAATTTTGCCAAGAACTGTACTTGGTGCTAGAAGAAGAGAGCCTTGAAAGACTTGCATACAGGCGAGAACGGATTTAAGGAGCACAGTTTTCCCTGCTAAGTTCAACCAAGATGCTCCCCATGCTTTGATTTTTGCTTGCAGCTTTTCAATCAACGGGCCCCAACTGGAGACTTTCAGTTTTTCTTTGAAGATTGGGATTCCCAAATAAATGAAATCTGTCCATAGATAATTGCCTTCAATTTTCAGAATTCGGGCCAGACTATGCAATTCCATCAGGGAGCAATTCCAGCTATATATTTTTCTCTTGGAATAGTTAATTAGGCTTCCCGAAGCATCTTGATAGTCATCCAGAACCGTTTTGAACTTTTTTGCCACATTTGGGCTCGCTCCTCCAAGGAGAAGAGTGTCATCAACAAACTGAGTGTGATTAAATTCTTTGACCCCTTTAACGATCCTTAATCCTAGCAGATCTTGATGGGTTCTGCTGTGTTCCAATTGAAAGCTAAGAGCGGCGGCTTGAATGGCATACAACAAGGGAGATAGGGGACACCCTTGGCGCAGACCCCGCGAGGCCTGGAAAAATTCAACTGCTCTTCCATTAACCAGGGGGGCAATCCAGGGCTCGCTTATACAAGCTTTAACCCAAGAGAGAACTCCAGGTTCAAATCCAAATCTTCTCATTACCTGAAACAAAAAGGCATGTCGAACCCTGTCAAAGGCGTTAGTCAAATCTAATTTAATAACCATACCTTTCTCCTTTCTATTGATGCTAGAATGAATAGCTTCCTGAACAAGCACAATATTGTCAGAAATATGCCTTCCTTGGATAAATCCTCCCTGGTTCTCAGGTATAATGCCCGACAAAACAGTTTTCAGCCTGTTGGCTAGAACCTTCGTGATGACTTTATATCCAATGTTGCAAAGGGAAATCAGACGAAATCTTGCAAAGGATGAAGCTCCTTTTTCCTTAGGAATGAGAGCAAGAAAAGAGGAATTAGTTCCTCCTCCAATTTTATTGACCATTTTTAGAAGATCCCTGTGGATGATGGGCCAACAAGAGATGAGAAACCGAGCAGTGAACCCGTCTGGCCCGGGAGCTTTATCAGGGCTCAAACTTTCAACGACAGATTTGACTTCTTCCAAAGAGACAGGGCGCATAAGTAGAACATTGGAGTGGGCTGAAACTAGAGAAGGGATATGATCTAAAATTTCCATATTGCTGAGATTTAATTCAGGAGATGACTCCGAATATATCTCCTTAAAGTGGTTATGAGCTGCTTTTTTAATTTCATCAAAGGCAGTGAGCTGATTTCCCAAATTTTCAATCTTAGGGACAGAATTAAAATGCTTTCTAATCTCAGCCTGTTTGTGAAAAAAATTGGTATTTCTGTCCCCTTCACGCAGCCAATGGTTTCTTGATTTGATTTTCCAATAACTTTCTTCGAGTCTACAGGCATCATGCAGCTTATTGTGAAGATGTAATACTTTATCCTTCGTAGGTTGGTCCAGATAACCTTCCGATCTGAAATGAAAATCTTCCAGTTCCTTCTCAGCTTCAAGCCTTTGCTGCTTTGGCGTCTTATGCTGTCTAGCCCAATCTTTCAGAGATTTTTTCAAGATTCGTAGCTTTTCTTCCCAAACATGGAAAGCTGACCCTCTAACATTAGTGCGCCAGGCTAGAGCTACAAGGTCATAGAAACCATCCATAGAGATCCAAGAAGGATTGAATCTAAAAGGTATAGGCCCCATATTTTTATCTTTGACAAAGGAGAGCGCTATAGGCTTATGATCAGAAGCGCTGAAAGCTATAATAGAAGAAACAGGATCCATCCCTTGGAGATGAAGGGACCGTTGGACCAAAAACCGATCAAGACGGGCAACAATATGTCTTGGGCCCAGTCTTCTATTTGTCCAAGTGTAAATCCCTTTAACAGGCTTAATATCCTCTAGATCCCAATCAGCTATAAGATCTTCCACCCACTCCCTACACGGATCTCTAATCACATTTCCTCCTCTTTTTTCTAGGGCAGAAAGGGTTAAGTTAAGATCCCCAGCAACTATATAGTTATCGATATGGGAGTTTACCATATGGTCGTTTAGGGAGTTCCAACAATATTGCTTCTCGGAGAAATCTATAGGAGCATACACATTAAAAATACTTAACCGGAGATTAGATTCTTTAAATAGAAATTCAGTAAAAATCCAATGAATATTGGTTACCGAGCTTACTGATTCAACCTTAGAAGGGTCCCAGAGTGTTGCCAAGCCTCCAGACGCTCCTCTAGAACTGACCGCTGTGCAATGTGCATTAAACCAAAATGAATGAGCAACCTGGAGGAAATATTGCTCTTCCATTTTTGTCTCCTGGATAAGGAGGATATGCGGCATCGATATTCTGATAAGATCTTTCATAGATAACATTTTCGATTTGCTTCCTAGCCCCCGACAGTTCCAGGAGACGATCTGCATTATTTACCTTTTGGATTGGACGCTGCCCCTCTCGCAACATTTCCTTGATGTCTGGTATTTCTGGAATTCAAGTGTTTTTCAATAGTACACTGTACTCCAGCTAGCTTATCTCGGTAAGCAGCTTTTTCCCTTCTTTCTTTGTCTGTTTTCCTTCCTCTCTTATCTTTCTTAACCGACTTCGTTTGATCTATGTCCTCTTCTTCCGTATCATCCTCCTCTGATCCTTCTTCAGATGCCATTTCCACATGGGGGTCCTCCTTATCTTGCTGATCTAAGGAATTCTCATTCATGGTTCCTTTATCTTGAGATCCTTCACCCAGAGGATTAGCAGATGATGGGGGTATTTCTCCTTCTTCAATCGCCTTATCTGGTGGTTCTTGTCCTTCAAGGGCTGTAAAGCTAATCCCGAATTTTGAAGTCTGGATTTCCTTCTGACTTTTAGAGGGCTTAGGGGCCTTCGAAGGAGGAGCGTTGGCCTGGGGTTCAGAGACCTTAGAGCCCTTTCTTCTTGAGTTTGCCTTCTGTTTCTTCATTTGTTGCCAGCCTTCCTCCGACCCTTTCCCTGCCTCTGGCTCCTGTAATTTGGGGCAGTGCCTTTGAAAGTGCCCATATTCATGGCAATGCCTACACTTAAAGGGCAGTTGTTCGTAGTCCAATTGCTGGTAATGCTGCCATCCTTTAACCGTAAGCTTGATTGCCTCTGGTAAACCTGCCTCCAAATCTACTTCAACACAGATTCAGGCAAAGGAGTACTGTCCTTTAGGGTCATCTTGATCAATGTATTTACCTAGCCCATTTCCTATGGCTCTGAGAGATTCCTCTCCCCAACAGTGCATGGGGAGGTTTGGTAAACAAACCCAGACTGGTACCACTTTGGGGATATCCTTATTGGGGTCAAAATCAGGGGTCCATCTGTTCAGATAGAGCCCCTGTGAACCCATAAAGTAAGGACCACTTCGGAAAATCAAATCCCTATCGGATTTCGAGACAAAATCGAACAGAAAGTACCCTCGTCCGATCACATAGCATGAGACTCCTTGGGATATCAATGGTCTCCAGTTATTCTGAACCCAGGTGTCCGTGGAACGGGGAGTCGGCCAGAGACCAGTAAACTGTCCTATAAGGGCACGATCCGCCAAAGAGACTGCCAACTGGATAGGTTTCTCCGATGGCAGAGCGAGTTCTGGAATGGCATCTAATTTTTTAACAAATTTCGGCAGCGGGTCAGAGTCTTTCTTCTTTCCTTGGGCATTCACCAGGTGAGCGAAGGCAGCTTCTTCAGCAGATGGAGGGGGAGGAGCCACCGCTCCTCCTCCAGCGTTGCTCATCCCTGCGGACTTCAGCGCAAACCCTAGCGAGATCTGTCAATTTTTTTTCATTGAACTTTATTCTTAATACATAGATGATTTTGTTATCGTCTATTTATATGATATATTGATCTTTATTCGAAGATGGGAAGATCATATAAAGCATGTCAAGAAAGTCTTTAAACTCTTGAAGAAAGAGAGGTTGCATATCAAAATGTGTAAATGTGAATTTGGAAAAACTTCTCTGGTATATTTGGGATACATTGTAGGGAACGGTTAGCTAAGGATAGATCCCGCAAAAGTAGAAGTCATTGTGAAATGGGCCAAGCCAACTATTGTCATAGAAGTCAAAAGCTTCTTAGGAGCAGTACAGTACTGGAGGAAATTCATTGCTAATTTCTCATACATAGCAACTCTTCTACATGCATTAACAAGTGTTAAACAAGTCTTTCAATGGGGAGGCAAGCAACAAAAATCCTTCGAGACATTGAAGGAAAAGATAAGTACTGCACTAGTATTGGCTTTGCTAGATCTACATCAGCCATTTGAGATTCAAACCAATGTAAGCGGATATGCCATGGGAGCAGTCTTGATGCAACGAGGTAAACCTATATGTTATCCTTCTGATACTTTTACTGAAGCTGTGATTAACTATCCAACATATGATAAGGAATTGTATGCATTGGTACAAAGTGTGAAGAAATGGAAGCATTACTTAATGGGAAAGGAGACCATAATTCATACAGATCATCAACCATTACAATATTTGCAGTTTCATAACACTTCAAGTGGATGGGTTTTCTACAACAATTTCATTTGGTAATCAAGTATAAGAAAGGTATTCATAACAAGGTTGCAGATATGTTGTCAAGACCAGTGATTACTGTGCCCACAATACTTAGGTATAATCCTTTAGCTTATGAAAGCTATGCAGAACAATATGCTAAGGATGAATATTTTAAAGAGGTATATGATGCATTAACTCGTGGAAATCAACAATCAGATCATTATATGCATGAGAATTTGTTATATCATCTTGGAAATCTTTGTATACCCAGAGATGAAAGAGTAAATATAATAAAAGAAACTCATACATCTCTCATTTCTTGTCATTTCGGGGTTGGTAAGACAATAACATAGTTACAAAGATATTGTTATTGGCCTCGAATGAATGAAACAATTTCCAAGTATATTAAAGGGTGTGTTATGTGTGAGTTGGGGTTATATACACCACTTCTAGTACCTTATCATCCATGGGAAAGTATCTCCATGGATTTTGTAGAAGGTTTTCCGATGTCCAGGACATGTCATGATTATCTATATGTTGTCGTGGATAGGTTCAACAAGATGTGTATTTTGATGCCATGCAAGAAACATGTCACATATAAACAAACAACATGTATGTTCTTTGCTAATGTATGGGTTCATTTTGGACTTCCTACATCTATTATATCAGATCAAGACTCTTTCTTTTTGGGAAAGTTTTGGTCTAATTTATGGGAGCACATGGACACTAAGTTAAAGAAGAGCACAAATTTTCATCCACAGACAAATGGACAAACAAAGGTGGTAAATATAATAGTGGTACATCTACTCCAAGGATACTGTAGCAAGTATCCTAAGTTATGGGATGAGAAGTTACCTTATGTACAACGTGCCTATAATCATGCCATGCATTCTTCTTCTCAGAAAAATCATTTTGAAGTATGTTTGGGGTACTTGCCTAAATCACCTATGGAATTTCTCTTTTGGAGAAGCAGATAAAGAAGATGGATAGGATGATGTAGATAAAGCTAAAAGGTTAATTCAAAATATTCAACGGGTACATCAAGTAGTACAAGAACAATTGGAGAAAATCCAAGCCAAGTACAAGGCAAGGTATGACAAACATCGGGTTGATCATCAATTTGAAGTCGGTGATGAAGTATGGTTACATATCAACAAAGATAGAATGGAGGGTGAAGGTAAAAATCTAAGGCCAATTTGGTATGGTCCATTCAAGATATTAGAAAATATTGGTACTAATGCATTTCGTTTAGATCTACCAGCCTACATGCAAATGATAAATGTTGAGAATTTGAAGCTTTATGAGCCTCCAATGATTATGGATTGAGATGAAAGTATTCAGGTTCCAACAATTGATGATTTTGCTCCAGAACATTTTGACAAGCTACATGAAGATGTTATTCTCAACAGAAGAATCAAGACTTCACGGTGAGGAGATGTGGAATATCTTCGAGTTGGTCTTAAAGGAGTAAAATAGGGGTCTTGAAGATCCTTGGTGAAAATTTCCCTTCTTTAGATGTTGGAGTCGTTCAATATAAATCAATATTTGAGGAGCACCAAGCTGAAATAAAGATCTAGCATGCTACAAATGGATGTTAGTTCAAAAGAAACTAAACCTAGGTACCATAAGGAAGTAATAAATCATATCTACAATAAAAATATGAAACCCTAAGACATTCATCTCTAATATCTACATATCACATCTAAATTAACTTCAAGAAACAAAATAGAAAAATTACTCATACCTTGTTTACTTGATATCATCTTTGATAGTATTCTCTCACCTCTTTGATAGTCACTGCTATATTATTTCCTTAATAAACACCAAACATTTTCTCAAGAAAGGACAATAATACACTCTCAAATAACAAGAAGTTCTTCTCCACTTTATTTCCAA
>JASDQU010101999.1:481934-533953 GCA_032191745.1 Picea mariana
ACAGCCATAACATTCACATATGCAGCAACCAACTCACTGATTGCCTCATGCTCCCTTTCCCTCTACTGGACATACATCCTGCCAACAGAACAAGGTAAAGGAGGGTCAATGCTTCGTTCCATTTGTTTTTTCATCAATAGGGGGGGGGGGTACACGCGGCCTGTTGAGGTGACAGCCGCGTGTACATGCGTGCAGGCTTTGCTCTGCACAGCCCGCGTGTACCTAGGGCCGACCTCTTTGAGGTCGACGCCCACCCAAAAAATAACTTAAATAATAAAAGTGAAGTATTGATTACCTAGATAAGGGAGTTTGTACTTACTTGGTCCAAGCAGAAGTTCGTTTCGTCCACTGTAGCTCCCGGAATCACGATCTTTGGCAAAGGGTTTTTTTTGGCTCCAGAGTCAATTTCCAAATCAGCAATGGTGATAATGAGCTGCCAACATCTATTTATAGACTTTTTGGCCTCTTTTTGTCACTTTTTTGGCCCCCCTTATCAATTTCCTTATATCAAAAACCATTTAGAGTGAGCCTGGAGTTATATGGGAGGGATTTGATCAGGTATTGGGACACTTTTTTTTGAGTTTCAAAAAAATATTGACGGTCCATAAAAAAAATTATTTTTTCAAAAATCAACTTGAGCATATAGGGTAGGATATCACCCCACCTTTTGCATCTCGTTGCCTTTTTCTTATGCTATAGGATCGATCCCATCCGATTGTGACACGGAACTGTCATATCTACTCTAGAAGTGTCGCAACTTGGTGGTATAGCTTACCAGAACATGGATGCCCTAGGTAGGTCCTGGTTGCATTATGGTGTCCATGTCGTTTCTAACAACATTGTAGGCTCGGGAGACCGTATAGTCTTTCCTGAATACGAGTTGGAGCCTCATTTGCATGGGTCTTTCTCACTGGTTGTCTTACCCTCCGGGCTCCCAAAACATAACGGGTCTCCTTTTCAGCCCTTTTCAGACCCTCTAAAAATGAAAAGATTGTCGAGCGATCTTGTGACCTTTCAGGCTCGTTAAACTGAAATTTGAAGTCACGTCTGTCCGGCGGTAGTTTACCCCTTTTTCGGTCCAGACGGTCAACTGTACGAACAAAGGAATACTCTATTGAATTCCCATTCTTTAAAAGAGTATCCTCAGGTATAATTTTATTCCTTTTTCGGGCCCGAGGGACTAAATTTACGAAAAAGAAACCCCCACGGAGTCCATAGTTAAGCTCTTTTCAGACTCCCTAAAATTGAAAAGATCGCCAAGTGACCTTATTCTTTCACACTTGTTAAAATGGTCCAGAAGAACATTCCTGACAGAGTTCATAGTTAAGCTTTTTTAGACTCCTTAAAAATGAAAAAATGGCCGAGTGATCTTGTCATTGTCACACTCGTTAAAATGGTTTTGAATTGACGTCTAATCAGTGCTAGTTTATCCCTTTTTCGAACCGACTAGACTATTGTCGAAAAAGGTACCCCACTGGAGTCTCCTTTTATGCTTTTTCAGACTCTCTAAATATGAAAAACCACCGAGCTTACCTTCTCTGGGCTTGTTAAACTTACATCAAAGGACGTTACCATTGTGTGTTCTATCAACCGCATTTGCATACCTTACCCATCAGCCTTGTAACAGTTTGCTTCTGCGTCTTAACACCTTTGGCCGCTGGAGGATTTTTCTCGAGTATCATTTCACCAGAACATCAGTCTTGTCCTTGTGCCTTGAGCTTGTATGTTTGCAATACTCGTTCCTCCATTGTAACGTAATATTCCTTTATTCTTTTTAAAAAACTACCAAAAAGAACAAAAAAATCAAATATACCCCAAAAAGAGGATGGGAAAAGTATTTTCTTTATTGGCAGCATAATGAGTCGCCCTTGGGTAAAGCACATCTGTTCGTTTGATCATCAGACTATGGGATGTAGTACGACCTTAGGAAGCTTTTCCTCGCTATATAGAGTTGTGTCCTCCACCGTTTGGTTACTCTTCCAAACATATGGAGAGTTTGCGTTGCCTCCTACTTCGTAGACTTATGATTAACATATATGTTGCCTGAGTTTTATCACTTGTCATGCTGTTGTCCAAGGGAAGTTTTGTCACTAAGCCTGAGTCGACCCCTCTGCAATATGTCTCTTGTCTGCATACCCAGCCATCCTGAACGTCCAATCAAGTCTTTGTTCGAAATCACTGAAGCCTTCAGTCCGATCATTAAGATTATCAAGTCCATAACCGACGAGCCGTCGAAGACCTCTGGGTAGTGCAGTCGTACACTCATATTACACTCCTACCTGAGTTTTAGAAGATTTTGAAGTTGTTGCTCGAGCTCTGAAGTACAACCATCAAGCCGAATCAACTTCTGGGAGAGAGATACTCTATATGTATATCTTCCTGATTTCGAGATGTAGCTCCGCTATGTATTATTCGCGGCTACTCTTTATAGTTATTTGACAAGGATCTACAGTGTATTTGATTGGCAGCCATGGTTCTATTTTATCCCGAGCATGGGTATGCCCGCCTCGGTAAGACACTTGTTATTTTGCAGACGACACCTCCTGGTTCCTGATTCTTGGGCTCACTCATTCAGCATATCAGTACAGATTGGTAAAAGATTGGTAATGTATTTCGGCCATCAGATGCTCTTCTGACCTCACACATTAGGGGGCATCTGTTATAACCCTAAATTGCACCACACATGCTTACCTGGCATCAGGCCAATTCATATCCCTTCCTTGCCAAAACATCTGTAGAACAACCTCTTTGAAAATCCTCTTGGGTCAAGGACCACGCGCCCTAACCCACTACTGCACGCGTGTGCACGCTAGCAGGCCTACTACAACCCGCGTGTACCTAACAAAACACAAAATTAGGAAAGTTGCCGACGAAACAAAAAGCTATGGGTCAGTTAACTGAAACTCCCGGCCATGCATGGACAAGGGTTCGTCCAAAACCCTAGCTCCTTCTAGCCTATAAAAGAAGGGGTAGCGGTACCATTTGGAGGAGGAAAATTATAGCGAAGAAAATCTACCCATTTGCCGAATCCATTGTCCCAACCCTTTAGCCTTTCCTCAAGCCAAAGGAGAATTAACGCAAAGCAGTTGGAGGACAGAAGCGGAGGAGCCCAGGATCAGGATCAAGGAGCGGTGGCCGGTCTCGACTTTGATTGTAAATTAATTCATTGTTCAAATAATAAAAGAATACTTTTCCCGTCCCAATGCATGAGTTATCTATGGTTTGTTTAATTTATGCTTAATTTCTAACCCTCGAGTAGAAAAATAACATGCATGCGTAGTGGTTTGTCTTGATTGCAGGATTATCTTTGGAAGGAGCAGCGCAAGCAAGCGGGCAAAGCACAATGGAGGATCTACACCAAACATCAGTAAAAAGGTTAGTATTTCCTTTCCATGCATGTATTGTGAAAGAGGGGTTTAAGTTTTGGGTGGTAGGTAAAAAAGTGATTTCTTTACGGTCAAAATCTGCATGCAAGTCTGACCCTAGTTTGCTAGTCCATAGGGTATTTTTCCCAACAACAGTCTTCCTCCCTCTCCCTTTCTTCTGCTTATTGGACTGAGTGATAGGGTTTAAAGATTGCGTGAGCCAGCTCCAAGGCTTCTGTAATTCACGCAAAGTAGACATGACTAGAGTTTTAATCAGGACTTGATGGAACAGACTGCTTTTAGCATTGGTAGAGAGTGACTGCACTCTTTTTGACATTTTTGTCAAGATTTTGAGTAGAAAATAAGGGAGATTTAATGGGTAATCACCATTTAAATGCATTAGTATCCTGATATGGTAGATATAGACCAGTGAAAACCTTCCTTCGCAGGTGATATAGCTATGAATCACGACCAGAGCTGTGTGCCATTCGGGTCGAATCCAGCTACGAGGTATTCCCCTTCTCCAATCCAGATGTTGCTTATCTTGAAGGAGGAATTGGTTTACAAATTCTATGACCACATGTTATTTCTTCCACCATCTTTCTCCTCCAACCACGAGCCTGCAAGCCTTTGCGATAGTCTGTTCTGTCACTAGCATCAACATCTTACCGATTTCGACCTCGTGACCATCGAAATTCAGAGCGAACTCCATGGAGACCTGCTCATCATAACCCTGAAAAGTGGTGAGGAATTCATACCACCCAGCGTCTCTGAACCTTTGAGCCATATGAGGATAGTCTTCAAGAAGTTCGACACCCTCTGGTTCTATTCTGACAACCTGTTCACTCCTCTTTGGTGCCATCAAAACACAATTCTGCAACTGGCGCCCTCGGGTTCCAAATTTGCCACCTGCAATTGTTAGTGTATATCGTTCCTTCGACTGGATACCTGCATTCCTCACTGCAAGCCTGAATTCAACAAACTCGAACAGGTAAGATATAACGATCATCCAGAAAAAGGGTGATTTGAAATGAGTCCTACGTGAGTACACAAAAATTGGATTCTGAAACAGTTGAATTTGCAAATAATTTCCAAGCTTTCGTGGGCACATGCGAACTCTCAACCCACGATTCGTGTCATCATAACAAAATCGGGATGGCAGGCACGTATCATGGCATGATTATTTGGCGCTACGGGAATAGGCTTATTACCGTAGCGCTATTAATGACTTAGCAAAAATTTGAAAATTTGAAATTCAAACAGGCATATAAGGAGACACCTCAATTTTAAACTGTGTGCTTTCAAAATCAAACTTAAATAAACTATCCCAAAACTGTAATGCAAACCAAAAGATACCAAAACAAAAATTGAAAACAACTAGAAATAAAAATTGAAGTGCGGGTAAGGAAAACTTAGGATAAGGGTTTCTCACTAAACAAAGACAAAATTAGAGACTAATAGGACCTATGACGATTCCATCACTAGGTAAATCTGTGTACTATGTCTCATTTATAGATGGCTTCTCAAGGAATATATAGATTTATTTCCTCAGGAAGAAGTCTAAAGGCTTTGACAAATTTAAAGAGTTTAAGGCTCTTGTGGAAAATCAGACAGAGAAGAAAATTAAGGTGTCGAGGACGGATAATGGTGGAGAATTCTACGGGGATGATTTCAAGGAATTATGTAAGAAATGAAATATAACAAGGTATAAGACTACTCCATTTTCACACCTTAGTAGAATGGAGTTGTAGAAAGGATGAATAAGACGTTGATGGAAAGAGCAAGAAGCATGGTTATTGGTGTCAAGTTGGGATAGGAGTTATGGGCAGAGGCAGTGGACACTGCATGTTACTTGGTAAATCGATCACCCTCACCAACATTGGATGACATGACTCCACATAAGGTATGGATTGGTAATAAACCCTCTTTGACACATCTCATGGTTTTTGGTTGTGACGCTTATGTACATGTTCCAAAGGAAAATAGGAATAAGTTGGATAAAAAGGCTGAAAAGTGTATCTTTATTGGCTATAAAGATGGTATAAAAGGTTAAAGCTTTGGAACCCATAAACTAAGAAGGAAATATATAGTCAAGGTGTGGTATTTAGAGAAATCAAAGATGTTTTCAAACAAGAAGTCCTACCAAGGGAGGAAGAACCAGAGAAAATAGAGTTTGAATTGAAGGATAATGAATCAGACTCTATAAAAGAGCATGAATCAGAAGAAAAAGAGCCTCATACTCTAGTATTGAGGAGATCAGTTTGGGAAAGAAGGAAATAAAAAAGGTACACTCCACTTGATTTTTGTTCAAATTTTGCTTTGTTTATTACTGATGATGATCCTAGAACTATTAGGGAGGCAATAGATTCATAGAATGGAAAACTATGGAAAAGGGCCATGGTTGAAGAAATGATAACCTTGGACAAGAGTGAGGCTTGGGATCTAGTGGAGTTTCCAACTGGAAGAAATCCCATTAGAAAAAAATGGGCATCAAGAAGAAGTTGAATGCAAAAGGTAAAGTGGAGAAATATAAAGCTCGAATAGTAGTAAAAGGTTATTCCCGGGTAGAGGGAATTGACTTTGGTGAAATGTGTTCTCATGTTGCCAAGTTAACTTCTATTAGATTTATTTTCTTCGTTGTTGTTGCTTTTGATTTTGAAGTAGAACATATGGATGTGAAGACAACATCCCTACATGGGCATCTGGAAGAAGAAATCTACATGAAGCAACCAAAAGACTTTGCAATGAAGGGACATAAAGAGTTGGTATGCAGGATGAAAAATTCCTTGTATGGGTTAAAGAAATCACCAAGGATGTGGTATCAAAATTTTGATACTTGTGTATTGGGACTTGGTTTCACAAGAAGCAAATCCGATCATTGTGTGTATTTAAAATTAGTAGGTGATTGTTTTAATTATTTGGTCTTGTATGTGGATGATATGTTGTTGATAAAAAACAACAAGGAAATTATCTAGGACATGAAAACTTAGTTGTCCTATAAATTTGTCGTGAAATATCTTAGTACTGCAAATTTTATTTTGGGCATGGAAATTAAAAGAAATCGAGCAAACATGAAACTCTGGTTGAACCAGAGAAAATATGTTGAGTCAATATTGTGGAGGTTCAATATGTAGGAATGTAAACCTATCAAGGTTCCTATTCATGTAGGTGTAAAATTATCTGTAGATCAATGTCCGAAGACACATGAAGAGGAGGAGGACATATCCCATGTTTTGTATGCTAGTGCAGTTGGTACTTTGATGTATGTAATGGTCTGTACAAGATCATACATTGCACATGCAGTGGGAGTTTTGAACATGTATATGTCAAAAGTAGGGGCAGAGGATTGGGTAGTAATAAAGAGGGTTTTCATGTATTTGCATGGCACTACTACTTATGGATTGTGTTACGAAGGAAGACCAGGATTGGATAGAGTGTTGGACATGCATGGCTTTGTTGATGCAGACTAGGCTGGAGATATGAATCGTAGAATATCTACAAGTGGGTATGTGTTTAACCTATCTGGAGGAGCAATTAGTTGGATGAGAAAAAGATAGTTTGTAGTGGCACTCTCAACTACAAAGTCTAAATACATGGCAACCACTCATGCAAGTAAAGAAGAAATATGGTTACAAAGATTGTGTTCAGGTATTGGGTTGGTACAACACGTTGTAAGGATAGATTGTGACAATCATAGTGAAATCTTCCTGGCGAGGAACTCAACTTATCATTCTAAGACAAAGCATATCGATGTTCAATAACATTTTGTTAGAGAAATGGTTGAAGAGAATAAGGTACTATTGGTGAAGGTGGACACTTTGGAGAATGTTGTAGATTCATGAACAAAGTGTGTGAGCGTTGAGAAGTTCTCTTGGTGTAGAGAATCAATGGGCATTTCTGCCCTGGATTGTTGATCATGAAAGCCCTTGACCCCTGTATGCAAAGAAAAAAATAAGTGGGAGAATTTTGGGTACGTGTTATATTCTTTGCACGATTGTGTTTATTTGTGAAATTTTTGGGTGGTCTTTTGATTCAGTAAGGGAGGGTTTTCACCTTTGGCAGTTTAGTGGTTCATGGTATTTCAACCCATGGTTTTCCAATTCAATTTAAGGAATTAAGGTTGTAATCTAATTTGGGTCAATGGATTATGCGCTTTTTGGATATCATAGGATCTTGTATATTGTTTTGTAAAAAATGAAGTTGGATTATGAATAGAATTAGAGATGCGGCTCTAAAACAGGTTGCTAGTTTTTTCGGTTGGATTTTCAAGGTAAATCTTTGTGTATATGTGTGATTGCAATTGTTTTCTTTTCTACATGTTCATTGCATTAATGTAAAAGGTTTAAAACTTACATATAGTGTGTTGTATCAACATGAACACATTGTATGATCCAGGTGGCGCTCTACGTGGTTGGGAGATACCCATCAGTGCTTATGGTGCGCTTATATGCTTTTAGATCATTTTCATTAGTGTGGAAAAGGCACACACTAAATCTTGGTATTTATTCATGCAACATGTGCAAGGGAAACATAGTGCATCGTAAATTCAAATGTGCACACCTGACCTGGATTTGGATTTTCCACATTAATGGTATGCTTGGGTTTTACAAGTGCACTATGTTATGTATGCTATGCATTGCATGTTGAAAATGGTCTATTTGAGGTTGGCTATGCATTGTGCCTTTTGGGTTAAAATGCATTAATGTGCATGGTTTGATACAACAAATCGATGCACATGAATATAAGGCATGTTGGTGTGCCATAACTTGTGTAATTGTTATAAATGCACCTGTGTGCCCATTCATGTGGAGTTGTGTTGTGCCAACACCAATACCTCTTTTCCTATTTCCTAACTTCACTTATGAAGCCAGAATTTTAGTCAAGAAATAAGGACCCTCCTTTTAATTTTCAGGCCCTTTTGTCATTGGGAAGGAACTTAGGTTTTGCTTGTACAAGTTTGAAATTATTTCCCTCTCTTTTATTTAGTGAATTCATCATCTCCTTGACCCGTCGATACATGTAGTGTTGGTGGAAGAAGTATATTCCTAACTGATATAGTGGAGGAGATCTTCCTTCTGCCACCGACACACTCAATGTCGACGATATCTTCACATATTTTTCGATACAACATACGAGTCAACACTTTGGTTTTTCTCGTTAATTGTTTTCCTTCTACAAATGTTTTGGAGAGTGATCTCTCATCTGACATCAACACATTGGAGTTCGATAAGTTTTTCGACGTCGACATCTCAAAATTGATCTCCCTTCTGGCATCGATACACCAGGGCCCAATCAATATTCCGACACCAATACTCCAACACTTGATCTCCTTCTTCACGTCAACATACCGACGTTCGATCTTCCCTCAATCATCGAGATATGAGTTGGACCCATCCTTAGAATGCATAAGGAATCAAATCCATGCCCCCTCCCTTTTTAATTTCGCTCCCAAGGCACCCAACAAGGTTATAACATCATTTCACACTTACCCTGTTGCATTGTTTACATGCTCACCAAAGCCCTTGAGCACAACTAAGGCACTATCATCGATAGACTCGACCATTTAGCCACCGATCCATTTCCCCAATCATCAACACATGGTCTTCGAGTGTTTTTCGTTGGTTAGTATCTATTTTCTTCTTCCTGCCACTATTTCTTTTTAATTTTAAGTATAAAATGTGGGGGGGAGAATGAGCTAGGGTTTCATCTCATTTTTTCCCCATCCTAACTCCTCGTCTTCCCCCAGACTCAAAAAATTAAGTAATATTTTAAAAGAAGGAAAGGGAGAAAGAGGGGAGGGGAAATCACACAAGGACCCTTCCCTCTCTTGTGCTCCCCCCCCACCTCATACTAACATTCATGGTCATGGTTCCCCTACTCCTCATTTTTTCCCCTTTTAGATTCGACCCTCATGACCCCCCTACCAAAGCTCAACCCTTATGCCTTTTTCAGAAAAGGGTTCTATGTTAGGCGTGACCATGATTCAAACCCTTGTTCCCAACATTTTAGACCTCGAGATTTGTATTATTGCTTGTGGAAATGGTAGGGTAAAACCCCTTTCATCATCGATATAGTTACCTCAACAGGGAAAAACCTTCCCTTTCCAATGTAGCCTGTATCAGCAAGGAAAGGCTCTCCTCTGCTAATGTATCTTGTATCATTGAGGAACAATTTCCTCACCGAATGCCTTTAAATAGCCTCAATGCTACCTATATCGTTTCCAGTCTTTACAAATTTAAGATGAGACATTTTTATGTTAATTTCTTCTTTGGTCGATATTGGATCTAATAATTGATTTTTGTCTTGTGGAAATCTCATGTGTTTATAATGCAGATTCAACCATGAATCCTCCCATAAAAGGCTCATAAAGTGCAGATAAGGCTCTTATTGAAGAGGCCTCTGCAAGCATAATCTTAGAAGAGGAAGACATGGACACTTTTGAGCCTATCTATGATGATACCAAAGGTGTAATTGATAAGGAAACCTCACTCAAGTGGGGTGACTTGTACTAGATGTTCAACAACCAGACATTTCCTTAGTTGCCCGAAGAATATCCTGACCTCAACACATACAGGAACATCAGAAGGTCCAAATTATACAAAGTCACAACTCATGCAACAATATTCCCCTGCGTGAAAGCCACATGGATTGTAAAACATGCAAACCTAGATACTAAATACATATTGAATGATCAAGGCCGCCCAATCACCTCCTTCTAAGCTTCATTGTTTGCCTCCTGCTAACATTTAGAGGAAAGAGAAAAGGCATTATACAACAACCTAGCAAAGAGTTTCCCTCACAGCCCCAGTGAACTACTGAAGAGCTAGTATAAACCCGAAAAGTTGTTCAAGACCAAACCATCCAATGAATATCCCGCAAATATACTCAAGCTACTCGACCAATATGCAATGGCAATGATATGTAGGCTTTATGGGGAACTCGATGCCCATAAATTCAAGATGTCATGGGTACCTCTCCTATACTATGCCACAGTCACTGGTTCAACATTCAAGTGGGATGACATATTATCCTCTGCCTCAAAAGAAGAACTTACAGCAAAAAATCAAACTGCTCCAGGGGAGTTTTAAAGCTTCCACATGTCATCCTACCTCCTTGACTTGATGTGCGTATGCCACACTTATCCCCAAATGGGTCGGGCATGGCAACCTAATGAACCCCAAATTCATATCTACTCTAAAGTGTTATGGGAGCACACATATCGATTTGAATATTAGAAGATCTGTGACAATTTCTTAATCCTCCTATACCACCTCATATTTAGTTCGCCAGCACCATGCATGACAGATAAGGCTCGGGCCATTGTTAAGAGGATAGGGGATTAATACCTCCTCAAACATGGTAAATACATTAGGATATATGTATATACTAAATCTCCCCACCTACTCCCAAAGTTTGTCCCAGATAGATTAGTGTTGCACGATATCGTATAACAGACGGTTATACATGAGGTAGGCACAACATTATATAGGGATAAGAAATCCATCTGGCCTCCTCTCCCACTATGGATTGGGTCATACGCATTCAAAGATGTCAAGGAAGCATAGGCATAAGTAAATACACTGGAATATTTTCACTTCGATGAATAGATATTTTGGAGGCATGATCCTTTGAACGTCATCAAAACCCAATGCAATAGATGAAAATACAGGTGGGATTACACAACTAACATATGAGATGAAGAAGAGATTCACTATCGAGCCAAAACCTACCATGACGTGATTTTCAAAAGGAGGAGCAACCCACTGGGCAGAGTAGAAGACGAGCAAAGAGCCAGAGAGGCTAAAAAGAAAATCCAAGAAGAAGAAGAAGAAGCAATGAAGAAATCAACAACAACGATGACCAAGGTAGAAACAACTGAAGAAGAGAAGAAAAGAAAAACAACAAAATCTATTGAAACATAAGGAAACGAGAAGAGTAAAGAAGAGGGAGTTGAGTAGTAGTGACGGAAAGCGACAACAGAAGAAGCAACAATAGCCAAACAACAAAGGAAGAAAGAGAAACAAAGGAAAAGAAGAGAGGAAGAGTTCGAACACAAAAAATAGGAAGAAGCAACACAAGTTGAAGCAAAAGCAAAAGAAGTAGTGGAAGCAACATCAACAGAAGCAACAGTAGAAGAACATCAAAGAAAGGATGATGAAGAAAGAAATAATAGCATAGATCCCATGGAAATGGATATTCCAGGATCATCAAATAACATCCCACTCATAGGGGGACATTTCCCATTGGGCAAGCTAGGATTAGGATGTCAAAGACGATCCTCTTTCAATTTACCCAATTTGTCAGTCACAATTGAAGTTGAGGTAATAAAGGATGTCAAAGACGATCCTCTTTCAATTTACCCAACCATTGTTTCTTTCACACTAGCGTTAGAGCAAAATCTAAAAGACTTGGTGCATGAAATTGAGGAAAAGAATGAAAAATAAGGGCATTAGAAGAGGAAGTTCGACAAATTAAAAATGAGCAAGATAACCTCAAAGAATTCAAGATCTATGTGGAAGGAGTTAGAAAAGAACTCCATAATCTAGCAATGGATATGTATGCAGGCTTGCAGGTCTTCTAGCACATGGCATCCCAGATCATGATTCAACTCAACGAAATTCAAGCCAAGAACATGGAGTTCGTTGTAATCAAGGACATGTTAAATGAGATGAAATTATGGATAATAGAAAACTCAGATGCCCTCCCAAAGTTTCCCTGAATGATAGAGTGGGAGATCAACCTTAACTATACCACATTAGGCAACTACCAACAAGACAAAGAGAGACTTGAGAATGAGCAAAAAAAATCCCTCTCTGTATGTACCCAACTCCACAAGGTAGCATTCATTTTGACTTATAAAGTTCATCTACCACAAATTGAAAAATTTGGGTAGCCAAATTCAGATGAACAAGTGTTCTTAGAGCTGGAGAAAAACATGAAGGAGATCCCAGTAAAGGTCAGAAACACATCCAAAGTAACAGTCGATCTCATGACTGACCATCTTGTAAAACCAATGAAATCCCAAAACATGATTCATGCCTTCATGGAAAACCTAGCCAGGGATTTGAAGACCCTCTCGCAGAGCTCAACAACACATGAAGTCGCATTGGATTCCTTACTCTACCGCAAGATCATCTCAATCTTTAGACAATACAAAGTATGATCAACTTACATAAGAGACAAAAACAAATAAAGTCCATATTTGGAAATTCAAAATTGTTTCCCCTTGACATCATTTATTTATTCTTACCATTATTACATTAATATAAAACCAAAAAGGGGAATATGAAGAGACATGTAACTGCTTCTTGCAAAATTCAAGAATCTATGACATGCAGTTACTTAGGAAACTATAAGAGAGATACTCTACCCACTTTGAAAGGGATCTTCAACTTTGTAATTTGGGAGAACTAATTTTCTGAAAATAATAGTGAGAAGCCATTAGGGTCAATTTGATTGAGAGAAATACTTGTCTTTTGGTGGTCATTTTCTTTGAGGTTGTCTTGAAGCGTTGTAAGGATTTCGTTGCACATATAGACTTTTCTTTTGTGAACAAAAAATTTCTACAATTATTATCTTTCTCCTTTATTAATTGCTTTGAGACTATGAAGAGGTTAATGTGTATGAATGTATATTTGAAACTTATTTGGTTATGCCTCTGTATATGTATGTTATTAATCTTTGTTTCTTTCTCACAATTATCTAAGTGAAAGTTAGTGCAAGGATTACTAACATCTTGGTCTGTTCATTGGTTACCCTTAGTTGCTCCTAGCTAGGATATGATAGAATCGGTTTGCTTTCTGCAAGCAGTTTAGTTTGCATCTGCATACCCTTGCATTAAATAATTCATTCACCCCTCAACCCATTAATGGAAACCGGGCCAGAATCTGAATGGGTCTTCTAAGACAAATGGTGCGAAGTCTATTTGGGATCTGATACAGAGGAAGACCCCTGTTTGTTGAAGGGAATTTTACTCGCGTCAACAAGTTGTTATATAAGCCCTGATGTGTTTATCAATGCACATCATGTCAAATTATATATTTAATATTTTGTTTAATTATATCTATTTTATTTTATGACTAAATTGATATTTGATTTTTTTTTTTTTTAACAATAACGAGTAGGTTTTTTATTTAATAAAAAACAGTGGCTGAGCCATAGAAGGATTACATATTAAAAGCCTGAAAGTAAAGCAGATCTTTCTTAGAATAAAAAAACTAACATCCTGTAGTGACACATCAAGCTTATACAATCTTGCGCTGGTGTTAACACCTAATAGCAACCGAACGCTGGATTCCAGAGCTCGAGCAACATCATTAACAGCAACAGATGTCATCTTCTGATCTCCTTTGTACCTATGAAGTCCTTCAGAAATCTTCCGCACCTCAGTCTCTTCCTTGAGGATCCTGGCATGCAGAGTGTCTAATTTCTCAGGCATCCTAGTTCCATTCTCCTCCAAACGATTGCCCTCACTCTCCTCTGATTTCTGAAGAAATTGGCCAAGGCGACAGACCCTTCTACGGCTATCTGTAATCCCATCCTCCGTTCCTGCCCATGAGTCCTGAGAGGAGGAACCGAAGCCTTCGATGGAAGCCATTTATCGCTCAATCCTTTGCTCATCAACCTATGCAAATGTATTATCAGATTCCGTCTGAGAAGTATCGATTCCACGTTCAGAACTCCCCCAGGCGAGCTCAGATTGCTCCTGAGATCGTTTGAGGCAATGTGCCTAGGGTAAAAGACACAAACTAAGAGCATTATTGAGTTTAAGAGTTCCCTTGCTGAGGGAGACGGCTTCGTTAGCAGCTTGATCCGCTATTCCATTATTAGCACGAAGGACATGGTAAAATCCAATATCACAGAACTTTGGCAGCAGAGCTAGAGTGCGTTTCATCAATTGCTTCAAGTGACAGGAGGGTGGAAGATTTTGAGTGATGACCGCTTGAATGATCAATCTAGACTCCCCCACAACCATTAATTCAGTAATTCCCAGAAGCGAGGCTTGGTTCAGTCTTTGCCATAACGCAAGAGCCTTCGCCACATTATTGGTTTCCATACCTAAGCCCCAGGAAAACTTCAGAATCAAATTTCCTCCGGGATCAAAAATCCCCCCTCCTCCTCCTGCCTTCCCTGGATTCCCTTTTGATGCACCGTAAAAAAACAACAGATGTCTTCCTACATTCTTTTTCCAGATCAGGAATTCAATGCTATTCTTTCTGATTTCCCAAGCCTGCAACTTGGGGTCCTGGCCTGACTCGGAAAGTTTACCTAGGTTCAAGGGGAGAAGCCATGATTCTTCCAAGGAATTTAGAGGGGAACAGATGAATTTAGCAGGCTGAGAGCGTAGATAGTCACCCAACAGAGCTTTAATTTTGACCTCTACCTGAGGGGGGCTAGAGCAGACACCTCGGAAAATCCTATTATTACGTTCAAGCCAAAGTTTCCAACATATAAATTTTGGCAGAATCAGCCAAGAGAGTCCTAAAAAGTCCTTCGAATGTGAGGAAACAGGGGAGGTAAGAGCCCAATTACTGAAAAGAGAGGAGACCTCTTCAAACTGCAAAGACATTGACCAAGGGGAGGTCATAAGGCCCCAGACTTCTTGGGTGAAGGGGCAGGAGATAAAAAGATGGGAAGTCGTCTCTTCATTAGCCAAACATAGAGGGCATCGGGAAGGGCCTTCCCAGGCTTTCCGGCGCAGAACTTCGGCTGTAAGAGCACTATTGTGAGCCAATAACCAAGTAAAATGATCAACTTTGGGAAGGGATTTACTAGACCAGACAAACTTCCAGACCACTGGAGAAGAGGGCGCATGGGGGATATCCTTGATGCATTTGTACCCTTCGGCTACTGAATAAAGCCCAGATTTGGATCCCCAAACTCTAGCATCCTTCAGATGATTATCTATAGGAGATTTCCCCTGAAAACAATGGAAAAGCAATGCCTTTTCATTTAATATATGAGACAGACAGTCCGGTATTTCCCATCCTACCCATAGCTGTTTGGCATCCGAAGTCCATCTGGAAATGGCTGATAGCGTATTTTTCCCGGTACTTGAGAGGTATCTCCTTATCCCTTCCATTCCTTCCAAGGTCCCAAGTGGTGGGTGTCCGAGGATGGAGTCTTCCCAAATCCTGATTTTCTTACCATTTCCTAGGGACCAAGTAAGAGCTTGAGCGAAGAAGGTCAAGGCTTTAGAACAAAGGGAGAACAAGGGAGACCCCTTAACAACTTTCGGACTCTTATCCAAACATCGAAGTCTTGATCCGGAAAAATATTTCTTCCATAGCGCCTGCTTACTCCAGGTAGAGTTCCCGGTGACCATATTCCATAGTAGCTTTGCTCCCAGTGCTAAATTTTGAGCACGAAGGTCTCGAAGCTGCAGCCCACCTTCCAACAAGGGAGCTGTGACCTTTGTCCAGTTAACCAGAGGGAGTCTATTTTCATTATTCTTTCACCCTTTCCACAGGAATCTCCGCAGGAGCACTTCAATTTTGCCAAGAACTGTACTTGGTGCTAGAAGAAGAGAGCCTTGAAAGACTGGCATACTAGCGAGAACGGATTTAAGGAGCACAGTTTTCCCTGCTAAGTTCAACGAAGATGCTCCCCATGCTTTGATTTTTGCTTGTAGCTTTTCAATCAACGGACCCCAACTGGAGACTTTCGGTTTTGCTTTGAAGATTGGGATTCCCAAATAAATGAAATCTGTCCATAGATAATTGCCTTCAATTTTCAGAATTCGGGCCAGACTATGCAATTCAATCAGGGAGCAATTCCAGCTATATATTTTGCTCTTGGAATAGTTAATTAGGCTTCCCGAAGCATCTTGATAGTCATCCAGAACTGTTTTGAACTTTTTTGCCACATTTGGGCTCGCTCCTCCAAGGAGAAGAGTGTCGTCAGCAAATTGAGTGTGATTAACTTCTTTGACCCCTTTAACGATCCTTAATCCTAGCAGATCTTGATGGGTTCTGCTGTGTTCCAATTGAAAGCTAAGAGCGGCGGCTTAAATGGCATACAACAAGGGAGAAAGGGGACACCCTTGGCGCAGACCCCGCGAGGCCTGGAAAAATTCAGCTGCTCTTCCATTAACCAGGGGGGCAATCCAGGGCTCGCTTATACAAGCTTTAACCCAAGAGAGAGCTATAGGTTCAAATCCAAATCTTCTCATTACCTGAAACAAAAAGGCATGTCGAACCCTGTCAAAGGCGTTAGTCAAATCTAATTTAATAACCATACCTTTCTCCTTTCTATTKATGCTAGARTGAATAGCTTCCTGAACAAGSACAATATTGTCARAAATATGCCTTCCTTGGATAAATCCTCCCTGGTTCTCAGGTATAATGCCCGRCAAAAYAGYTTTCADCMTGTTGGCTAGAACCTTCGTGATGACTTTATATCCAATGTTGCAAAGGGAAATCAGACGAAATCTTGCAAAGGATGAAGCTCCTTTTTCCTTAGGAATGAGAGCAAGAAAAGAGGAATTAGTTCCTCCTCCAATTTTATTGCATGATTGAGACTTCTTGACCATTTTCAGAAGATCTCTGTGGATGATGGGCCAACAAGAGATGAGAAACCGGGCAGTGAACCCGTCTGGCCTGGGAACTTTATCAGGGCTCATACTTTCAACAACAGATTTGACTTCTTCCAGAGAGACAGGGCGCATAAGTAGAACATTAGAGTGGGCTGAAACTAGAAAAGGGATATGATCTAAAATTTCCATATTGCTGAGATTTAATTCAGGAGATGACTCCGAATATATCTCCTTAAAGTGGTTATGAGCTGCTTTTTTAATTTCATCAAAGGCAGTGATCTGATTTCCCAAATGTTCAATCTTAGGGACATAATTAAAATGCTTTCTAATCTCAGTCTGTTTGTGAAAAAATTTGGTATTTCTGTCCCCTTCACGCATCCAATGGTTTCTTGATTTGATTTTCCAATAACTTTCTTCGAGTCTACAGGCATCATGCAGCTTATTGTGAAGAAGTAATTCTTTATCCTTCGTAGGTTGGTCCAGATAACCTTCCGCTCTGAAATGAAAATCTTCCAATTCCTTCTCAGCTTCAAGCCTTCACTGCTTTGGCGTCTTATGCTGTCTAGCCCAATCTTTCAGAGATTTTTTCAAGATTCGTAGCTTTTCTTCCCAAACATGGAAAGCTGACCCTCTAACATTAGTGCACCAGGCTAGAGCTACAAGGTCATAGAAACCATCCATAGAGATGCAAGAAGGATTGAATCTAAAAGGTATAGGCCCCATATTTTTATCTTTGACAAAGGAGAGCGCTATAGGCTTATGATCAGAAGCGCTGAAAGCTATAATAGAAGAAACAGGATCCATCCCTTGGAGATGAAGGGACTGTTGGACCAAAAACCGATCAAGACGGGCAGCAATATGTCCTGGGCCCAACCTTCTATTTGTCCAAGTGTAAATCCCTTAAATAGGCTTAATATCCTCCAGATCCCAATCAGCTATAAGATCTTCCACCCACTCCCTAGACGGATCTCTAATCACATTTCCTCCTCTTTTTTCCAGGGCGGAAAGGGTTAAGTTAAGTTCCCCAGCAACTATATAGTTATCGAGATGGGAGTTTATCATATGGTCATTTAGGGAGTTCCAACAATATTGCTTCTCGGAGAAAGCTATAGGAGCATACACATTAAAAATACTTAACCGGAGATTAGATTCTTTAAATAGAAATTCAGTAAAAATCCAATGAATATTGGTTACCGAGCTTACTAATTCAACCTTAGAAGGGTCCCAGAGCGTTGCCAAGCCTTCAGACGCTCCTCAAGAACTGACCGCTCTGCAATGTGCATTAAACCAGAATGAATGAGCAACCTGGAGGAAAGATTGCTCTTCCATTTTTGTCTCCTGGATAAGGAGGATATGAGGCATCGATATTCTGATAAGATCTTTCATAGATAACATTTTCGATTTGCTTCCTAGCCCCCTACAATTCCAGGAGACGATCTGGATTATTTGCCTTTTGGATTGGACGCTGCCCCTCTCGCAGCATTTCCTTGATGTCTGGTATTTCTGGAATTCAGGTGTTTTTCAATTGTAGACTGTACTCCAGCTAGCTTATCTCAATAAGCAACTTTTTCCCTTCTTTCTTTGTCTGTTTTCCTTCCTCTCTTATCTTTCTTAACCGACTTCATTTGATCTATGTCCTCTTCTTCCGTATCATCCTCCTCTGATCCTTCTTCAGATGCCATTTCCACATGGGGGTCCTCCTTATCTTGCTGATCTAAGGAATTCTCATTCATGGTTCCTTTATCTTGAGATCCTTCACCCAGAGGATTAGCAGATGATGGAGGTATTTCTCCTTCTTCAATCGCCTTATCTGGTGGTTCTTGTCCTTCAAGGGCTGTGAAGCTATTCCCGAATTTTGAAGTTTGGATTTCCTTCTGACTTTTAGAGGGCTTAGGGTCCTTCGAAGGAGGAACGTTGTCCTGGGGTTCAGAGACCTTAGAGCCCTTTCTTCTTGAGTTTGCCTTCTGTTTCTTCATTTGTTGCCAGCCTTCCTCCGACCCTTTCCCTACCTCTGTCTCCTATAATTTGGGGCAGTGCCTTTGAAAGTGCCCATATTCATGGCAATGCCTACACTTAAAGGGCAACTGTTCGTAGTCCAATTGCTGGTAATGCTGCCATCCTTTAACCGTAAGCTTGATTGCCTCTAGTAAACCTGCCTCCAAATCTACTTCAACACAGATTCGAGCAAAGGAATACTGTCCTTTAGGTTCAGCTTGATCAATGTATTTACCTAGCCCATTTCCTATGGCTCTGAGAGATTCCTCTCCCCAACAGTGCATGGGGAGGTTTGGTAAATGAACCCAAACTGGTACCGCTTTGGGGATATCCTTATTCGGGTCAAAATCAGGGGTCCATCAGTTTAGATAGAGCCCCTGTGGACCCATAAAGTAAGGACCACTTCGGAAAATCAAATCCTTGTCGAATTTCGAGACAAAATCGAACAAAAAGTACCCTCGTCCGATCGCATAGCATGAGACTCCTTGGGATATCAATTGTCTCCAGTTATTCTGAACCCAGGCATCCATGGAATGGGGAGTCAGCCAAAGACCAGTAAACTGTCCTATAAGGGCACGATCCGCCAAAGAGACTGCTAACTGGATAGGTTTCTCCGATGGCAGAGCGATTTCTGGAATGGCATCTAAGTTTTTAACAAATTTCGGCAGCGGGTCAGAGTCTTTCTTCTTTCCTTGAGCATTCACCAGGCAGGCGAAGGCAGCTTCTTCAGCGGACGGAGGGGGAGGAGCCGCCGCTCCTCCTCCAGCGTTGCTTATCTCTGCGGACTTCAGCGCAAACCCTAGCGAGATCCCATTCGAATTTCAAACGCAATCGAAAGAAATCCTCATGTTGAATGTTATCCTTTAAAGTTCCTATGAATACATCAATCCAAATTGATATTTGATTTATTACTTTTATATAATGTGTTTTTTATGTCAATCATGCTCCAATAGTGAATTATTTGATGATGTTATAGCGAAAGACAAGAGAGAGGGAGTTGGAGATATTCCCACACCCTATTAAAACCAACACACATTCTCTCTTCATGTATGTTGACCTCCTCAAATATTATAAAGAGGCTATATCCCTCAAGGGAAACAATTATATTTTGATGCAATTGATCTAGTGTTGGGATCACAGGCGGCATGCATTTAGTATTGGACCGAACATGTGGTTCAATACTATTAAGGAGGATATTTATTTTAAAATTGGATTATCTAGGAGCGAGTAAGATTCTCCCAAGATGTTCCCCATTTACCTTCTTTTCCTCCTATAGTTCCTACACGTAGCTAGATGACATATGACTTAAAGTATGCCAAACATATGGCATTTGCAAACAAGAACTTCAAGGTCATGGAGGGATAACCTAAGATTAATTATTTCCTTCTCAAGGATGTACATGATGTTTCTCTTATCCTTTCTACTTTGTCTTGTAACCTTGATGGTTGACAACACATCAGCAACAAGCTTCTACATTATGTGGACATGATTATTGACCACAAGGCCGATCCAGGTTATTTTGAGAACGATATGAAGGTAGTAATATAATAGATATATAACAAGGAAATACACAAATATATGGCATGGAACATAGTAATACAATGAAACTCAAATTCTTTTAATGGTTGTTTGAAAATACAGAAGATTGTAAAATGCAAAATCACACAAGCTAGCTAGAATGGTGGTAGCTTATCTCTGAGAAGAGATGTGTCAGCTATGATAATTTGCAAGAAGTTGAATGCAATGAGGCTCCAAAGGCATTTTTAACATAAAACATAATTGAGAAAACCCTAAACATCCAAAACCTTAACCCCGAATGATGAAACACCAAAAGGTTTGCGGGCCCCGATGGGAGTAGTTGATATGTCAACTTTTCAAAGGCATAACTTTTGCATATGATCTATGTTTGGGGTGCTTGATACCTCCTATGAAAGGTCTAGTCAAGGAGTACACATTTCGTTCAACCCATACCATGGCTTCAACTATCGTCTAGGTGTTGTCGTGCCTAGAAAACATTGTTTAGGGCCTCAAAATGGCCCTGGAAGTTCAAGCCCCAAAAAAGTGTAGAAAAACTGCCAAAATGGAAAACTATGCTTTGAGCTAGTGGAATAGGTGGGTGGCCACCAATGTGCACCTGAATCAAAGGCTTTTTAGAAGTGGAGTCAAAAATTTCTTGGATGTTTTTTGTCATGCAATATATCTTTCTTGTTTCTTTGGGTTTATAGGGAGGGTATTATTCCATACGTATCAAAGTTATTTTGTCCATTTTTTGAGAGTTTTCTAGTGATTATATCTCTTCATTCTATTTCCTCCATGGATATCCATTAACCATCACATCTATGCATATGCAAGGTACGTTGAAGCCCCATAAGTGGCAACCAATCTTACCATGTCGAAGAATGGACTATTCAATCCCTACACATGGCGTCCCTACACATGAGGATTACCACATGCATAATCTCGATGATGATGTGGAAAAAACATGCCATATACATAAGATACATTGATTAACACTTGTGGCATGATTTAGACTTGAGATTGTTAATAGTCTTTGCTTTGTGTTCTCTGACTTTGGCATCAAACTAGTTGGACCGAGATATTTTAACCAACAACATAAGCATCTTCATATCCCTAGGCAACTAACCCAACACATGACCGAGTTGTTTTATAATATTCATGGGCACATAACACATGGAGAGATGCACATTGTGAGTCACCCAAGAAAAAACATGCTTGTCCTCGTGTTGATGCTCTATCTCATGATGTTTCTCTTGGTACTCCTCTAGTTACTTCACCTCTTCATGTTCATCATGTTGATCCCATTGACAATCAGACTCCTAATGTGCTTGTTAATCTCACTTCTATTTTTACAAAGGGTGTTTTCCCTTATGTGATTGTTTGTCCCACTGATCTAGCTAATGATGTTAGTCATGTTGTTGTTGCTACCAAGGGAATTGACCATAATCTGCCTATTGATACCAATGTCCCTAGCACTAGTGTTGTAGCTAGTACCGGTGAAGAGGGACACAAAATATCCAATAGAAAGCTAAACATTGAACAATAAATTCATGATAACATTTATTCCATTAGTATTGGATTATTATTTTTCATGTATTTTCACAAGGAAAAAGATTTTTTTGAAAAGCTTCCAATGGGCTTACATCTTGATTTTCATTTTGGAGTAGGGTAGCAAAAACTTGTTAGAGAAAGGATTGTCATTTTTCTTTTTCTTAAATTGAAATTCTATCAAATTAACTATATGCCGTTAGGTTTTATCAACAACACATTGGAAAGTTGAGAACAAAAGAGCTTTGCCAACACAAATACCCTTGTTTTAGTAAGACTTGGAACTTTGGAAATGCTCACAAAGAGTTAATGCTGGGCTTTCTTGACATTTTGAGATTCCATATTTCCTTAAGACAATTAATGGATTGCCTTGAAGGTCAAGGCATTAAGAATTGTAGAGATGGTATTACATCAAATAATTAAAGATAAAAATATGAGGGCTCAAAGCGAATCTCGATCAAATTTATTGGTAATATTGAGATTGCCAAATTGTGAACCATGATTAGTAGAACACAAAAAAACTAACATGAGGTGGAAAGAATAGGCACCTCTAATTCAAAGGGAATTTGGTAGGTTAACATTGAGTGAGAAGCTCTCAAGGGTGATTTTATTAACTTGTTTATCATATTAAAGAAAATGGAGAATAATAAATTTCTCTTAGCATGCCCCCTTTGTTGATAATTTGTATAAGATGATTGTGATAAGGAGTTCGTTAAACTAGCTCCATACTAAATGTATGAATGTAAAGAAATTCCAATTGTATGGATTTAGTATTTTTTTCATAGTAACGACGGTTTATATTATCAAAATTATTACGACCCAAACCTATTCAACATTCGTACACCCTAAAAACAGTGAGTCTTGTTCATATAGCCAAAAGGAGAATGTCAACTAAAACAATTAACTAGTCCAACCAAATTACAATGCTTAAAATTTTATAGGTACAAAGCTTGATATATTGATGTAACGATAAGACTGTTTGAAAAAACATAGGCTAATTAATAGAAATTAAAGCCCAAAATGGGTATCATCAACACAACCCACCTAATTTGCCAATCTACCAGCTTCTCCCCCATAAGGGTTAGTTGAGTCTTTGAGCATGGTAGTAGTTGTAGAATAATCAGAGACTTTAAGTAGGTTATGTGAAGGGGGGAGGTTGATGTGTGTTGAGATGCACGCCATGGGTATAGAGAGAGCTTCAAGGTAGGTTGAGAATTCGAGTTGTCTTCCTCGCAACGAAAGAAAAGTTGCACGAGATTGCTTTCCTAGTCCCTTAGTCCAAGGAGGTGCTTCCAAACCTCTAGAGCAAGTTGGTCTTTGGCTTTGAATTCCTTTGAGATTTTTCTAAACCATGGCCATCTTCCATTTTTCCCATTCCAGAGATGAGGAAGTGTTCATGCCCACGACTTCTATGATGTCTTTTTCACATCGATGAAGACCTTTCCTTAGTCTATGTGTTTCCCTAGATAAATAACAACGACAACAATAGTGATACATGGTTTCCACTATATTCTTTAATCCTGGAAGGGCACCAAGGGTTCCTAACTGATTGGATACTCATGAATCTTTCATTAATTTTCCAAGAAGCAAGCAAATGATTATGGTTGAATCCCCTATTATGGAAGCTTTATTTATACCATGATTTAGGAGCACATTGATTCCTTGGAGTGTCACTACAACATCCACCTCATTGTTGGAAGTAATGCCCAAGCCCCACGATATCTTGAAAAAAAATTCCATCCAGATTGAAGAGACCCTCCCCCACCATTGGTACCACACATATGGGTTTAATATTTGTACAGGGAACAATGAATAATTATAACTAGTATATTTCTAAATTTTCACCATAGTATTGTAGTATGGAAGTCCCTACAATGGTTAATCTAAGTCAATTTAGTTTATTTTGTAAAATTGTATTTTTTTACTATGCTAATATATTATCATGCACCCAAAAAAGAACTCTTAGGTAATATGGTGCAATTTTTTCTATGAATTTGACCTAAATTCCTTTACATAGTATTATTGCTAACCTAGTCCTACCTTATAGACAAAATATTGACCCTAGATATCTACTTAGTGTAACATGGTTCACCATTTTTTATGCTTTGAATTCAAAATTTGTCAATTTTCAAATACGAGCATAGTTTTTTTTAGTTCACATTTTTTTTTTCGTTGATTCCATTCATCCCCCATTGTGCACTCATTATTGTTCTTGAAAAGCTTCTTGCAATCTTTAATGAGTAATTTGTAATAGAAACACTGCTAAGGTAATGTGGTTCTCTAACTACTAAGATAACTTATCCACTCTTTTCCCTCCCAACACATGATTATCTACATGCTAACAACATCTTGGGCATTCCTTTCCCTTCCTATGTCTAATGGTTTCCTTGTTAAAGTAACCTATGGTCACCTTTCCCTCTCGGTATGCAATACTATACCTAGAAATGACACTTATGCATGCATTCCCTTCGAATGCACAAGTTTCAAATCATAGTTTAATATTAGTGATGAATCGAGTTTCATTTAATAGTGCAATTAATATTTTATGATCCCAGGTTCTATGCACTGGATTTAGAGTTCTATAGACATGAACTTAAGTCATTGGTTGGGTATTTTTCCATGGTGTCATGTTTCAAAGAGTGTTATCTTGAATCCCAACAAACCTATCTCTAACTTCAATATGATTATTGTTACAACTAAGAAAACCTATAATGGTTTCATTGTTAAAGTAACATATGCTCTCCTTTCCCTCCTGGTATGCAATAATCTACTTGGAAATGACACTTATGCATGCATTCCCTTCAAATGCGCAAGTTTCAAATCATAGTTTAATATTAGTGATGAATCAAGTTTCATTTAATAGTGTGTTAAATACCTCAGAAGATCTGCAAATATAACTTTAGAAACAATCTTTAAATCTCAACAAGAATAAACCAAACCATTCACCAAAATTTTGAACACAAGAAATAGTCAAAACTCTTGAGGTAGGGTAACATGATATATTATTTCTTATGGAAGGAATGCACTCCTCAAACAATACTTGCTTGTTACAACAACAATATTCTTCACCATGCCTCAATACATTGCTTACACTTCTTTATATAACATTCTTTATCTTCTACGAACATTATAGAGAAGGAATATTATAGAAAACCTATTTATTATATCTAACTACCATAGTGGGCCTTATTCAATATTATATTGACCTAGTCCACCTTACATTGAATGACCTCCACTAATAATGCATAACCACATTCCCATTGGGTACCTCCCATATTACCTCCCTAGGTATACCTCAATAGATCTACAAATATAACTTCAGAAATAACCCTTACAACTCAACACGAATAAACCAAACCATTCACCAAAATATTGAACACAAGAAATAGTCAAAACCCTTGAGGTAGGGTAACACCATATATTATTCCTTATGGAAGGAATGCACTCCTAAATAAATACTTGTTTGTTACAATAACAATATTCTTCACCGTGCCTCAACGCATTGCTTACACTTCTTTATATAACATTCTTTATCTCTTATGAACATTCTAGAGAAATAATCTTCTAGAAAGGATATTTATTATATCTAACTACCGTGGTGGGCCTTATTTAATACTACAATGGACCTAGTCCACCTTACATTGAATGGCCTCCACTAATAATACATAACCACATTCCCATTGGGTACCTCCCATATTGCCTCCCTAGGTATACTACATGGTGAAATTAATATTTTATGATCCCATGTTCTATGCACTAGATTCAAAGTTGTATAGACATGAACTTAAGTCATTGACTCATATTTTTCCATGGTGTCATGTTTCAAAGAGTGTTATTTTGAAACCCAACAAACCTATCTCTAGCTTCAATATTTATAATTGTTACAACTAAGAAAATTGACATTATCGAGGAGTAATAGGAGGAATCTTCAAAGCCTTTAAGTCCATCAAACATTTGCTAAAACTTGAAAACAAAGCAATGACATATTTCTATCACTTAGTGACAACAAAATATAATACACATTGAAAGTTTTATTAGGAGAATTTGTAGAGTGACAAAAAAATGAGAATGAAACTTGTGGTGCCCCTATGCTCTTCTTGGTTCATTTGCTTCTAGTGGGGACGATGGAACTACATTTTTTCATTGCTTGATCCCATTTTCAGTGTTCAAAAATGAATTTGGATTTCTTATTAAATAATTTGAATCCTTGTGAAAATCCTAGGATTCTAAGGCATATGATATATGATATACAAATATATCATTGAAGAAAACCCCAAAAGTAAAATGGTGACCAAACAATTTGAAAAAGGCACTAGAATGTTCATGAATCCAATGTAGTTTAAGATTTCTCAACCCTTCTTCCAGAGATGCCTAAAATATAGACATGGGCAAAATTTCTCTATTTTAATAGGAGTATTAGACTTTGTCTTTACCATTATCTTCATTTAAATCAATTATTTGCTCACTTGATACATTTTGTGAGATGGTGATTGACTTATGTAGAATATTGTTCATTTTATCCATCCATTTTCCCCATAACTTACAATCATTTTTTCCCATAACTTACAATCATTGCATTTTATGAGACATAGTTTCTCTAAGAACTGTTGTGAAATAAATGGTCTACATCCTATGTACCCATATTTTGCTGACATATTTAGTAGGGAATTCCCTATAGAAATATTTAAATCAAACCCATTCAAATAAATGAAATCATAATGCTATCAATATATCTTACTAACATATTTCCATGTGGGATTGGTATTGACAAATCACTGTAGTATGCTTGCTTACCTTCAACATAGATTTCCATTTGACCTTAGGCTCATTGATATGGAACAAAACTACTCCCAATTAGGAAAAATAAAAAGGTGAATCAAATTTTCCATCCCCATGGATTGGCATTGAATTCCAAAACAATCACAATAAACCCTATTGTAAAATCTCAACTATTTACCAAACCAAGGAAATGTTATAGGCCTAAACACCAATTTTCCTTATCTATGCAACCTCTAGAGAAAAAATCCAAATTCCCCATTATTAAATTGGATAGACTAACATCCAATGACATGCAACAATAATGAATTGGATGGACTAACATCCAATGACATGCAACATATGTGAGAAACCCATATTCCAAAGCAAAATAAGCTTTAAATAAAGAGAAAATATATTTAACACTTTTTATGATTTCTCATAATAGGTAAAGGAAGATAAATCAAGGCTAGATGTGAGGGGTTTGATAATGGGGATAATAGAAGCTACATATGGTGAAAATCCCCCTACGGGAAATCCAAATTTGGAGGTAAACTCTTCTAAAGTACATGGTCATTTCCTCCACAATGTCTTATTTGTTTTCCACCAATTTGCTCAATCATTAGCAGGGAGGGAATGCAACTTAAGGGGGTTGAATGATAATAAGACAACCAATACCACCTACAACATCTCTCTTCTTTTAGCTTCTATTCCCTTTGTTTTCAAATGTTACATCTTTAACACAAAATTGAAGAGTTGAACTTTGTTTGGTGTTCTTCTTCAATGAAAATATGAAATGAACATTTCCACGCCAAATTACTAAGGTGGATGATTTTTTCTTACCATATATATATATATATATATATATAATTATTATTTTCATTTTTTTTTTATTCAAGGAAACAATCTCTTGAGGAAACTTGGGGATGATTCCCCACATTCATGGATGGTGTATGTAGCAAGCTTGTTAACATAAACTAGTATGACTCACCTTTTGAGACCCAACCATGAAATTTAATCATCGATTCTTACCATATTTATATTAACCATATGCTTTATATTAACAATCATGTTGCATTTTTTATATTGTAATAATTTTTTTTATAACACAAACACGTATTTTTTATATTATCAAATAAGCTACAACTATGTTGAACAACAAAGGGGTTCACAAATTTTCCAATAAAAAGTCAACAATTATTGTTTCATTACATAAGATATTTATACTATCATATGGATGGTTCTTTGTGACTGTATTTTTCCTGAAAAATTTACATGTGTAAAGCCTAATATAGGATCCAAGACAGAAAAACTTTGGAAAAAATCTAAAGAGTAAGTTAAAAAATCCCAAGCTCAATGTCCATGGGTGGCTATCCCGTTGCATCCAAGCTTGATGCTTGAGCTGGTTGCTACACCATATACCCATAAATTGTTGTTGATGCCACTGCTGCACTTGCATCTTGGCTCTATATGCTGGTATGATTACCCATTAAAACTGCTACATTCTGCTATAATGTTTGATTCTCCCTCCTTAGGTCTTATATGGCCTTATCCGGTTGATTTACCACCTTTGAGATAGTTTCTATTTCCCTATCCCTATTCTCTTATTGACCTTGAATTTTCTCCTCAATAAGTATAATGTCCTGCTTGATGGCCATATTTGTTGAAATGTGAACCCTAAGCTTCCATTTAATCCCCTGCATCTCACACCTAGTGTAGGGGGAAAACGACTTGTGAGTGCACCACATTTTCACTGGGCCCTAACCACACACCAGTGTAACTTCATGACTAGCCACGACCTCCACAAATGTTTTTCTCCACTCATGATCGCACCATGGGGGGTGCTGAGAAGGAGATCCACTATTGCGCAAAGATAAAAACTCACAGAGCAATGCTGAATTCCATAGGTGTCGATTCACATGGAGCCATCCACTCCCCATACAAATTTGAAATGGATTTCCTTCACACATACCAGCAATAAACAAAAGTAACACCATGAAAAATTGGATGTGCAAACATGGAAAGTAAATCCCACCTACAATGTGTAAGTGATGTGAGTCCTGTTGAAAAGGTTGCTCACCTTTCATCCTTAATGTGAGCCTTGGGGAGATCCTTGATGATGTGTGGTGGATTTCATGCGATGTACCTATTTGTATTGCTAACACTTGGAAATGATTCTATGTTAGTTTGCATTCATAAATATGATTGTTGACATCGCCCTCCCCAACCCAGTTTTTTTTAATGACTAATCATGTGATTAAGGTTGATAAACTTGACTTTGGACCTGATTTTATTTTAATACACCTTGTTCTAGTGTGCAAACCTCCTTTACGAGAACATCCACCATGTGATTCTTATCCATGAGAACATGATCATATTCGATATTCTTAAAACATTGTTCTTCTTTGAAAATTTTCCATAAATATTTGTCCAATATGTGGTGTTCATATCATGGCCACCTTAGAATTATTTTCATGATTATCTCTGAGTCCCCTCTGACTATTATATCTTTATGTTGTTCTGAGTTGACTAATTTCAGGCCCATGAATAAATCCAGTACTTCAGCTTGATAGTTAATATCCCAACCCAAGCCCCATACAAAAATGTTCTTTCTGATCAATCAAGGTTAAACATCA
This sequence comes from Picea mariana, assembly GCA_032191745.1. Lineage (NCBI taxonomy): Eukaryota > Viridiplantae > Streptophyta > Pinopsida > Pinales > Pinaceae > Picea > Picea mariana. The sequence continues at coordinate 511,286 of JASDQU010101999.1, forward strand.
CCCCCCACTCTTGCTGCCCCTTTGTAATAATCATAATATTATTATATTTATTTATTTTTTCCTTGGAAAAATTCCTTAGGAAACTCTCAAGTAGTTTGCTTGATTTAAAGGTGGTACATGATGTAAATCAAGTGGCTTAGACTAGTGTGCATGACCCTAAGGGAATTGAACCAAGGACTTGCATAACATACTAGAGTACCAACAACATTTTAACAACAATGGCACCAATCGATTGAACTAACCCCATGGCTAATGTTATTATATTTATTAACAATGCTATGCATATTTTTATTACAATAACAATGCTATATCTTAAATTTGAGCATATAATAGAGAGTCTTCATAGCAATACACATGTCAAAGTTTGCCACCTATTCTGCCATACAAATGGAAACCAGAACAGGTGGCCTGCAAAACAAGCAAGCATGTTTTTGTTCACAGTACCAAAACAAAACTAGTTCTAAGTCTAACTGTAACTATGGCCTCTCTAGACCTGATAACATAACAACAGAAAAACTAGATAATAGGCGAATTTGGGCGGCCTTCATTACTAGGAGCGAAAATGAACGGTTAGCAGCATGTCAGGCACTGTCGCTTTGTCGGTTCACTTGAAAGGGAATCGAACAAGACGTCCAGGCGATGACTGAGGGTGTCCCGATGATGGAGCTAGTTAGCCATGTCCCATCACATTTAGAAGATTAGCTACATATGATCTTCAGATAACCTAAGGGGATTAGGTGTCTATGATGCAGGGGATGCAATGTTTGGAGGCTCATTAACATCTACTGCAGTCGACATTGTTGTTTCCTCCAGCCATTTTGGAGGAATCTCTTCCTCAACTAGACAACCACCGAATTCTGTCACAGGATTGCCGTTTGGAGGCTCATTAACATTTGGTGCAGTCGACATAGTTTTTTCCTCCAACCATTCTGGATGAATCTCTTCCTCAATTAGACAACCACCTAATTTTGTCATAGGATCAGTGCTTTGAGGCAGTTGTTCTGAATTACATAGGGGTTCCCAAGGACTCGAAGGAGTCCACAAGGATTCATCAGTGCAATTATGATCAGACCGGGGAGGGCCAACCAGGCTGATGAAGGGGATGGGGGTCGAAGAGAGGGTCGAAGAGGGTCCATGTCAACGGTTCTAGGCCAAAAAATTGTAATAGGTTAGCCCGCGCTTTGTCTTATCCTGTTCGGGCGGCATTAGAGAGCCACAAATGATAAAAATGGCCCAACACTAGAAGAGAGAAAGACCAGGAGAGAAATGGGAAAATGAATGCAAATCCAGAATGAAATGAAAAATGCGATGCCTTACCTCCATAAAAATAGTGAAAGTGACAGGGAAAGGTTCCATAAAGACCGTAGTGATGGCACTGAGTTGCCTCGTACATGCTCTAATAAGCCTTGACCGTCGTTGTATGTGCGCCATTAAAACCTGCTTCATGTGCAGGTTCACTGAGTGAATGCTAAGCATGCTGAGTTGACAAAGAGGAAAGGTGGTGGTCGTGGGATTTAACTACGTCAGGCGCATGTGTGCCAGGTGTTTTGTGATAGCCAGGTGTCACCCCATCCGAGGATACTACCTATTATATTAAGTTCTATTATTTTTTTTTTAATTTGCATATGAATTTAATTTATATTTTAACTTATAAATTAATTTTGTATATTATTATCACCTTAATAATATGATGTGTTTCCACATTTGATAATTGCGTGATGGTTTTTAGCTTGTATTTCAAGTTAAATACTATATTTTGATAACGCAAAACTAACTTACGAGGATGTTATGTAATGTTATGATTGAGATATCAATGTGAGAGGTATTATGCATCAAATAAGCACTATTGACTTGAGCTTGAAGAAAGTTTGAATTGAACTTGAGTTATAAGAAAGTTAGATCCCATGATCAAGCTTAATAATGAGTGAAATTAAAGTGGTTACAAAAAATGCATAGTTTTGGTATTCATGATTTTGAAGTCAATCATTAAAATCAAAGGGATCACTAATATATTTAATATCTATTATCCAATCAGTATGGTAACTACAACATTTGATATTTTATCTTAAAAAGGGGGACGTGGCTACTGATTTTTTTGTCGTCTGAGGCCTGGTTACTCTTTTTACACTAGTGTATAGAAGTCCATAACATTTGCATCCATGACACTTTTTGTTACAAGACCAATAATGTTACCAATAAATATAACATTAGTGGTAACTTGGAAAATGTAACAACAAATCACATAAAGGATAGAAACAAATAAACCAACATGCTTATAGAGAAAAATCCTAATCTTGGATAATCTACACCATATAATGTAAAACACCTATCTTCTTGTATGGGGCTTGATAAAGTGTAGACATGTAAACCTTCCCATAATTGCGTCAATTCATCAGTTAAGGATTGAAGGTAAACATCCATCTTCTTGAATTGTCTTTTCCTTAAAACTACAAGAGCCAACATAAGATGTCCATTATTCACAGAAAACCACATGAGTTTATTGTTATTAATGACTACAACTGGCCAAACATAACAATGTCTTGCAATGGATAAAGGTTAAATTCATCCATGGCCATGTTTGATCCCAGAGTACTTTGTATTTTGATCCTTGAATTTCATTGGTGATGTATCTTCTATACGATTTATGGCTATTGAATTAGTTGGGATCCACATAATACAAGGGACACATCTATGTGAAGCATGTGACCCTTCCAACTAGACTAATTCAATGTAATGAAATATCCTTTGAATCCTTGGGATTATATACAAGTGCATCAATATCTTATGTGGAGTACCTATTTTACCTTCTTTTAAAAAAAATTGTCATACCAATCATGTTCACATTTGGAAATTAGTGTTTTTAAGTGTATTCACCTCTATAAAGAAAATAATCATTAGAACAAGCATGATGTAATACATACTTGACAACCAACATTTTTAATAGATTTTTTACTCCTCTGCAATTGCCTTAAGGACATATTTATCGGTTGGAAGGACCTTATCTTTGAGTCTCCTTTCTTTTAGGAGAACTACTCATGTACAATGTCAATAAACAAGCAATTATATCCCTTATAAATTTCTTTTTGTGTGATAACATTCATTAAAATAAAGGGAATGTAATTGTTAGTTACCTCAATAGTGTTAAGAAAGATGTATTTGACATTCCATACATTTCTTTCAAGTTGTATGATATAGGTTGTCCCTAGTGGGTTAGACTTTGACCCATTTCCAAAAAGAAACACATTGTAAGCAATTTTTAGGCTATGTAAAAAGTTATTGATGATATGAGACTCATATCTAAACTCATATTGCTCAAATGTGTTTAACAACATGCCCTTTAGGGCATTTGTATGACTTAAATAATAATCCTGACTAACTTATGTCTAATTTTTTCATCCCAAACATGTGAAGAATTGGTGGTACTATACACACTCTGAATCAATGACTTGGGATGGAGTGGGAATTGAATAAGTGGTTGACACAACCATGCTTGGTATTCTTCATCACCAAGTTCTTATCTTTTAACATTCTTGTCTGAATTCAACATTGTGGTCGGGTGTATTGGAAGAGTATAAACATGTTTCTTGTCGTCGTAGTTTTGATTGCAAAATTATTGAACACTAAATAAATGAATCTATAAAAGGAATGCATTTAGTATGTTAACACATTATACTAAAGATTTATTAGAAGTGAGATCATTATATGCCAATCACATGCATCCAACCACATCGAAAACAATTTTCTAATTACTTAAATAATTTACATTAATTTAATTATAAATCCAAAAGTCTAGTTAGTTCATTATTTTTACACTTCAAGGTACGTATAAAGGTAATCCTAATGCAAGTTTCCTTTGTTGAGCAATCTCCAAGATATTAAGTATATACTAAATACATGATAATAAAATTTGATGTCTTCCTTTTCACAAAGAGCTCTTTGTCATTGGAGTGTTCCTCAAATGAATAATTCACTCTAAACAATGGGCATATAATACCATTTATGAGCCCTACAATGTTGCAATGGATGACCATTGATCATTTAACAAGTTCTTATTGTCAAAGTTCCAAGAAGCACACCCATTCATGGACATTCTATATATGGAAATCTTGTGTTTGCATCTAACAATATTCAAGTACTAATTAGATTGACTATATTGAGGACCACAATTAACATAAGTGTTACCCATTGCTCGAAAGGAACAAACACATGTGAAAAGATGAATAAACCAAAAAATTCAAACTCTATTTTAGACTTGACAATTACAAAATTATATCCACAAAAAGAGAATCCAATTCCTACATAAAGCACACAGAGGCATGATGGCCAAGTGCCACAAAAAATGTGTATAGGAGGTTTGGTATTTACTTTTCCATTTAATGGGAAATAAGAAATCCTTGTTGTTATAGTAAAATTTGGTCACTAATGACCACAAAATTTAGCTATGCCACATTATCAACAATTTTCAATTCTCTCGACAAAGTTTTAAAGCCTCTTTCCTTATGCATGCACTTTGCAGAAGTGCAACTCATGTGTAACATGCAAGTTACTAGTTAACAACCTACGTGTACACTCAAAATGCCCCCCCAAAATAAACAAAGTACAAAATGTATCGACCTTGAGCAAAGATCACATAGGTTGTACACTTATATAGCTTAGATATTGAGCCCCGATAGTTTGAACCACTTCTCAAGCATATAAATAAGAGGTCCATGAATAGAGGAAGGGGAAACCCACCCTTTTACTAAAACACTATTAGGTTTAACTAGCAAAAACCTTAACCCTAATCCTCTTCTTATGTAGAATTTCCCTATTCTCCAACTTCGACCTATTCTCTTCCAGGGTTTGATGAGCCACCACTTGACTCCCCTTTGGATTTGAGATTTGTTTCCTTGCTGGAAGTCAGAGTTTGTTTAGTGGCTAAGGCTGGAGGAATCTAGTCTTGGGTGAAGGAATTGCAATGGCAAGTTTAGACATATCATGCTTGTCGTCAACTTTTCAATTATGCCAATATACATCTCTCTTCTCCCCTCGACAATTCTTGTTATTCATTGTGATATTTATTGCATTTGAATTATGGAATTAGTGATGAATTAACATGCATGATGTTGGTTAGGGTTTGTACTTTCAATTTTATTAAAATGCATCTCCTATTCTTTTGCATTGTTTTATTCAACTTGAGAGTATCTCAGGGAGTTAATCTGCTTTTCTAGATTAACAAAATTTTGGTTGAGGGAGTGGGAGCTAGCATTACCAACTGAAAATTTCCTCGAGGAACCCCTATGCCACATAGGAATGTGACATAGGGAAGACATGATGAAGACAACAAAACCATATAGTCCGAGAGACGAAGCATTTCAAGATGGGTATGAGGGGAAAATACCGAATTTCTTGGTATTCTAATTGTAGACCCGGGATCCGAGAGGAGAAAAATCATACTTGTTCATCAAAATGGAAAATACAGTTGAAGAGGTCACCTTTGAGAAGAGAGCTCTGCAGAGAGGATGTTGTTACACCTCAAAATTACTCACTTCAATAGTGTCGCAAGTGTCGTCATTACAAGTGTTGTAAGTGTCACATCTTGTCTGCAAGTGTCGCATCTTGACCGCAAGTGTCGCATCTTGACCACAAGTGTTGCAAGTGTCACAAACATCATACTTCCACCTTGCCTATGTCATGCCTCTAATGAAATCATAGGGACACTTAAGACACCTCAAAGACTAGTTTTGAAGAAGATAAATCAGTTGACAAGAAGTACAAGCCTTTTGCCATTGGAAAAACCACTCAAATACGGATTTTGGAGAGGAGCGCTCCCCTAGCCACTATCAGGGAGTGCTAGCGCTCCCTAGGCCTCTTTGGGGGAGTGTTTGAGCACCCTATGCACCCTTTTGGGGGAGCGCTACCCTTTCTGAGCGAGTTTTTGTTTGTTGAGCCAAATCAGGGAAGAATCCCCTCAATTTCTGAAGGTGGTTGGATTCGAAAAAAAGGTCAAGGCATGATCTTAGGGAAGATCCTCAACTGAAGGATAAGGATCCTCAACTTATTCCAAAGATCTCTCAAGTGGTTGGGCCTCTCCAAGGTTATATAAGGAGGCCTTCTCATGGTGAAAGGTACATGAAAAATATTGGAGGTATGAAACCTATGATCTCATAGGCAACATACAGAAAAGAGGTGAAGACTAGAGATTGATACCAAACTTATGATCCTATAAGTGATATTGATAGGAAAGATTGGAGATGAGAAACTTATGATCTCATGAGTGAAATGTCATCAAATCAATCAATGTAAATTATTTGAGCAAAGGGGTTGGACAAGGAGAACTGGAAGAAGCTGTTGCACCTTCATCCAAAGGATTGTAAGTACTTTTACTTGTTCTCATTAATAATCAATGCTTGGCCTTTTTCTTTCAAACTTATGCTTGTTCCATATGAGTTTGTCTGCAGTAGATGGATCTATGTTTGAGCTAATCTCAGTAGAGTAGGAAGTCCATTGTATCTTTGTTTGTTCTATAGGACCTATCAGGGAGCTCAGGATCGAAGCTCAGCCTGGACTTTGCAAGGACAAACGTCATTAATAAGGTACATATATTTCTTCTCCTCTTTCATATGTTAGCTTGATTAGATATAAAAGGATGTCAGTGTCCATGTTAAGCACTTTTCTGTTTTGGCCTTAGGAGTCTAGAGACCAAGAGGGAATCCGCTTGTCCGCAGGAGGATTCACCTGTAACATATGTCGAGAGAAGAAATTATCACAAAAGGAGGGAAGGTATATCCTAGGGTTAAATAGACTGAATCTTGTTGGGAGCAAGATGATAACCCAACGCCTTCCACCACCATGAAAATCCCCACACCAACACCAAAGCCAAGAATTCTGAGCAAGCAATGGGTTTAGAGCCATCCAATATAACTAGCGGTGAAGTGACACCTCCACACACGGATGCAGAAATCCACATCCAACAATGATGAAGAGGGGGTGGGAAAGGAGAAAAAGTGGAGAGGATTGAACTAAATGGAGCTCAGGAGCATGGGAAGTAAATAGAGGGAGAACGAAAAGGCACGTGGTAGAGCGAGAGGGAACGAGAGGAGAGGGGGGGTTAAATTAATCATTGACCCAAATTTGAAATTTTTTGTAAAAAAACAATAGGATGGAACGAGAAGGCACGGGGATAACATGTTATGGAGGGTAGACCAAGATGTCTTTGGAGTTGAAACCTAAAATTCCTAACTAAAGGAGAGAAGCTTTATTTTCTAATTCATCCACCCCTTTATTGTTAGCCCTCAAAATGTGGTAGAATCTGATTTCATAAAAAATTTCCAGCTCTTGAAATAACACACATATGAGAGCTCATTATTTCTTTTAGAGTTGATGCAATAGTCCTTAATAGCTTTATGATAATTTCATAATATCCTAAAGCTAACAAAGACATGATATACTCCAATTTAGCTAGTCTGAGGCCCATGAACATGGCAAGAAACTTTGCTCGATTGTTGATGACATGTTCCGAACCCCATGAGAAAGTGAGTCTCTCTAATACACCGGGGTCATACATGACCCCCCTGCTCTTGCCACCCCGAAGTTGCACACTAATATTATTATGTCAAATGTGTGTTTTTGTGTGATGAGTTAATCATGTTAAAAATAAATGAATAAAAGTGTGAAAGGTCAAAAAGTGAGGAAAAAAAATAGGTGAAAAAAAATAAATATTGAATAAATATGTGCAAGTCCAATTGAGGGAATGGATAGGACAACTGCATATGCATTGTAGAGGATTGCATGCAGTTAAAAGCCAATTGGTTATTTTAAATTACTATATTTATGGAAAAGAGTAAGCGTGAAGAGTTTTTGAGCAAATAAATGAAAAGAAAGAGGATGGAGGAAGGGTTATGCATTCACATCAGTTTTTGGGATATGGTGAAGACTAGTCGAGAGAGGTATTGAGGAGATTATTACTTCGGTTGTTAGACTTGAAAGCTGAAAATCCAAATTAAGAGAGTTAGAAGAATCTAATATAGTATTTATGCTTGTGGGTTCATTGGGCCTTCAACTCAAGTGTTAAGGGGATTAGGTTGGGAAGAGAGTCCTCCCATCCCCCACATTCGGTCACTGGAATCTTAGCTGGAGGTTGTTGGAATTGGAGTTGTTACCTTTGGATTTGACACTGAAAATATTATAATTGCCAGCGACAAACTTTCTTCCTAAAAGCTATTCCTCAATTCATTCGTGGTTCTTGAATTGCATTTGTAAAGTTAATTGTTGAATCATAGTCTAGAATTCTAGAACATGGTAAATAAATATGTTTGATTGGAGGATTATGAAAATCCCAGGGATAGGGTATTACAATAAGTGGGATGAAAATAGTAGTAATTTTCTTAAAATAATGTGTGAATAATACAATTATTTTACTAAATATTATTTCAAATTTTAAATCATAAGGAGGAGAAACCAACCTCACTAACTAGGGGTCATCTTTCCATTAAGTGGCGTGCCAATATATTAATAAATTAATCCTTATCAATTACAATAACATAATATCAAATTTCCAAAGAAACTTAATTTTGTGGAGTGGAGTTAAGTAGAGTGAAGAGCCCAAGGTCTTATCCCTTTCACATTAACATAAAGAAGGCTAGTGATGCTATGAGTCATTCTTTCATATAAATCCTAATTGTCTTAGTCCAACAACCTTCTCATGAAGACCTTCAAAACTCTTATGAAGACTCTTTGTCCAAGAAGTGGTTGTCTCAACAAATACGTACATGATACTAATTATTGAAATTAACAATAGAAACATTCTAAAAAACCTCTTCAAACTTAAAATCCCAGGGGTAATTTGTATATTTATGGACCTTTGGTCATCTAAAAAATCTATTAAAAGCTTGATTTAAAATCATTGGAACTTGAAAAGCAAATTTGACCTATCTCTGTTCGACAAATGATAATTTTTTATCATTTCATCATCCCTTGAAGAGAAAGAACATATCCTTGTAGGAGGCCCATAATTCCTCAGTGAATCAAAATTTACATGAAGCATCATGTTACAAGTTTTGACCCTAAGGTTTAAATCTATCTAAAACCCTCGTTTAGGCATGTCTTCCCTTTATGACCTTTGAATTTTATAATAATTTTAGTTTGGAGACAATGGATGATGGCCTAGTAACTTTCAATTGTCACTTATAATCAATAATTAAAAGAAACATGGTTTCCTATACCCAAATTTATGTTAATTTGGATCTCAACAAAATATTATTGAAAAAACAATCTTAATGATAGGATCATGATTGCATTACTAAGATGTTGACTATGAAAATATTTCCTTCAAATGTTGACCATGTTATGAATATCGACATTTTTAAATCAAGACCCTTCCATAACCATATTATAACATGAGAAGGAGAGATTAACTAAAAATATGCACCCCTAAAAAGAAAACCAAATGTTTAAAAATATTGCATCTTAAGCAGAAAATCAAATATTCAAAAATTCCATGAAGTAGGACAAATCAATATTGCAAATAACTCTCATAAGCAATTAAATAATTACCATGAGAAGTTGTTAAGAGACCCTCTTATCCTTAGAATAATGAATATTCAAAATGATTTTTTTCAAAGGACTCCACACCTAAAAACATATTAACCATCCTCCTCAAAAGTGTGTTGATTAGTTTTTGATATGTATTCCTTATTAAGAATCCTCTATGTTATTACTTCAAATATATTATGATTAAAAGGCAAGAACCAAACATATTACTCATACAAGGGATAACATTCAAAGAAAATGACATGGAAAGGTTAGACTTCAAATTTGACACCACACAAAGGGGATCCACAAAACTAATATGACTTTCAATGTTGTGGCACCTTAACAAATGTAAATGTAAATTTATACATTATATCGAAGGAATATTTTAGATAAGTATGTATTTCCACTCAAAATTTTGGAATTTACCTTTCTCCTCATTAATATCTTTGGGTCACACTTAACAATTATTATCTATGGGTCACACTTAACAATTATTAAACTTATCTGGTGAAATTAATTATCAAAATTATATTGAAATTTATCGTTAAAAGAAACAAAGATCCATCCAAGGGATACATGTATCTTAGGTGGAGAATTTAACCTTATTTTTATGAATGAAAATAAAAGGGGGATCACATGCAAATAGAACCCCATCCTACAAAGTTTATCTACTCACAATCACTCATTTACTCATAACCACTCATTGACATCAAAGCAAAAATGGGAATTACATTTGGAATAATAGAAGAAAAAAGAAGGCTTTTGTGATGAAACTATTGAAAAATATTTTACTAAGTTAAGAATGGACAAATGAGGTCCATTTAGTATAATCTTTCATCCTAAAATGTGCCTTTTTGGATCATTTTCTAATTAGTTTTGGTTTAACTAAAGGGGATAAGCCAAAGCGTATCCCATTTAGATTTAAGAAAATGTGCTATGACCACCTTGACTTAGGAGATTATAATCCAAGATCAATGGAATTGAGTTGTTTCAACAAAATGAATAAGATTAGTCACCCTATCCAAAAAAAAACTTCAAATTCTTAATATTAACTTGAAGAATTTGATTAAAGATTTCAATGCTTTCTTAAAAAGAAAAATAATTTATAAAGAAAAATGTTCGATACTCAAACATAAATAAAAATGGAGGATTAAACCAAGAAATATTAGAAATTTTTTCACTATCATAATCCCTATATGAGATCTACAAAAATAGAATAAATCTCATGGGAATATAACTTAAAAATATTTTGGCTTAAAGAAGAAGACTAAAACAAAGCTTTCTTTTGCATAACCATTGAAAAAAAAGGGTCTCTGACAATATATTAATAATAGTCAAACTCTATAACTTAATCATAGAAGATCGATATCAATTTGACAAAGATGCATATGCTTAGTTTCAAGATCTTTTGACACATCCATGAATTAAATTTCTAACTACCCAAGAGGCATTGTTAAACTTGTTTTCAAATATCATTACCAAAGATATGAATGTTAAGATTTGGGTTCCCACTTTCAAGGAAGAAAAATACCAAGCAATTTTCTCAATAAAAAATGAAAAAGAACAAATGTACTATACCAAATGGATCTTTGGTGGACATTTACTAGAAAATGTGGCAAGTAACTAAAGAATATCTTCTCAAAATAATTAAATAATAAAGGAAATCAAGAACAATGCTTAAGGCTTTGAAATTTTCCCCTCTTATTCTAATTTATAAGAAAGAAAAATCCACTTAATTGCTTTCCTCCTTCATTCTTATCTCACTATGCAAAACTTCCTACAAAATCATAGATAAAATCATTAATGCCTCTAAACAACCCCTCTTAAAACTACCCTTATTAAACAAATAAGATGGATTTTTTTTTTCTTCAAAAAACATATAATATATAACCTAATTCTTATCAATAATATATTTAAATTAATATATTAAATAAATACAAAGATATTATTCTCAAAATAAAATTAACATTAAATTTCTTAAAAATATATAAAAATACTTGATTTCAATCAAACTCAATTAACATTGGATTTCCCAAAACATTCGGAAAAAGATTTGATTTCAATCAAATTAAATTGTTACATAAATACTTCTTTATAACCCCTTATTTGATATTAATCAATAATATATCCTATATAGAGGGGTTTTCAATAAGGATGCCCTTTATCCCCAAACCCCTTCCTTTTCAAGATCCCATTGAAGCACTATTGGAAAATACCTAGTAAAAACCCGAGTATCATATTGGATGAATTATATAAAATATTTTATTATACTTCTCATTCTCTTATTCATTTCTTGATTGCCAGTAATACTTATCTATTAGAAATTAGGAAAAGTTGATAATAAGGAAAACAATAATGTTATTAGGCATTGTGAAAATCATTGAAAAAATATCTGCACAAAAAATTATTAAAGAAAAATTAAAGATTTACTTCATAAATATTGATCTATTGAAAAATATCTACACAAAAAATTATTAAAGAAAAATTAAAGATTTACTTGATAAATATTGATCCCATAAACAAAAAAGAATAATCAAAGAAGAATAAAAAGTCCAAACTTTTAAATTTCTAAAGTAGCAACAAAATACTTGGATTCTTTCTTCTCAAAAATCCAAACACATAACAAAATACCCAACTTAGATGCAAGTTAGGTTAAGGTCATGGAATCATAAGTACCTTTACCTTTATGTGGCAAGAAGAATCACCTTCATTTAATCAATTGTTTCAATGATTCCCCAGAATAAAAATTATATTTTGATTACAACTACAACAACCTTCTCTAAAATACAATTTTTTTTTGTGAAAGGGATAAAAAAATGAGAAGAAAAAAGACTTTTGTGAAAGGGAGAAAAAAGTGAGAAGAAATTGAAGTTGTAGCCATGGAGGATTGTGCACCTTACAAAATGGGTTGGAGGTGTGTTTTAAGAACAATTGACAGAGTAAACAAGGGAATAAATGCCAAATTAATTGAAGATTCCTTAATGAATCAACTACCCTTTGGAGAAAAATCCTTAAAGATAAATACCCAATGAATGAGAGTTAGTGAATGAGAGTTAGAAGTTATTATTAAAAAATACATTTCCCAAAGGATATAGTATATGGAACATTATTCTTAAAGGTAAATAATGATCGATCAATTTCTATTTGGGATATTCATGACGATGGCTATGCAAACCTATAAGTCTACGTGATAGGTTATTAATTACTAAAACATATCCCATTTCTAAATGTAGTTAGGGAAGAATGATGCAATACAAATTGATTAAAGTTAAAAAGTTAAATATTAGTAGAGGGAATTATAATGAAAAACAAATTCATTATTTAGGCTAAATTCGATATGCTTGAGTATTAATAAAGGTGAATTAACTTTTGATGGGCTTAACCTACTTATGTCATTGTTGATCTACATTCATAATCAATTTTGGTTTTCATTTTACTATCCATAAAATTCTTTCTTTGTTTTTTGTCCCTTTGTTCCTTAGTCTTTCTCCACTTTATCAATTTTTCTCAACACTTAGCCAAATTCAAGTAATGCGGGGCGAGGTAGAACAAGTCTCGAGCTTTCACGTCTCTAGGTCCGCAGGTCCAAAGTCCACAATCCCACATTCTCCATAATGCACCTCTTACTTTTGCATTCCCCAAATCACATTTTTTTTTCACTTTCCAACACTTAACCATTTTTGTGAAATACGGATGCGGGGCCATATACCATTCGTTAACTTTTTCTTGAGTCTCTAGGTCCGCAGTCTCTTATTCTCCAAAATGCACCATCTACCTCCGTGACCCTCAAAACGACCATCTCCCATACTTGGTCACATTTCTTGTTTCGGTGCGAGCCTCCTTACCTTTCCTCCATATTCTTAAGTCCATAGGTACAAAAGTTTGTACTCCCACGTTCGACACTTTGCACCTTTTAACCCTCATATCACACTTCCATACTTAACATTTTTCATCCTCCACAACATCACATCACTACTTCCCATCACATTTATGATCCCCGCCACATCTATTTCCACTTGTGTAAGAATAATACCATTATTAAATTTGTGAAACACCTATAAATTTTGTAATAAATTCAAATCTCATGCAAGCTAGCAATATTAAAACAAGATTTACATTGATTGAAATATTAGGAAAATACATGGTGAAATTAAGTAAATACTAATATTCCAAGCTGTAAATATCGACAGTAGCACCACCTATTGCCAAAGCCAAAAACAACGAAAAATGATGTCAAGTAAGAAAAATGAGCAGTATTGTGGAGACACACTAAACACACTTGGGCATGAGGATCAAGAGTTTCAATGGTCGAGGGCATACAATTACTACAAGGCTCTTTCTCTATCCGAGAAAAAGATGAATTTAATTTGGACTTTAAGCATAGCATTAGCGGATTGCATTCCAAAAGTAACATGTTTTAAAGAAGTTGTTCAATGGTGCACATATAAGTTCAACTCTGAGAAAAGAATGATTCAACTGCAAGGACATCAACCCGTTTCCTTAGCTCCTTCAGTACTTTAAAAAATGTTTCGACTCCCTACATCTGCCTTATGGTTTAAAAACGAAGAGGCTAGCGAATTTATGAAATATCATAGAGGAGGGGAGAGGTTTATAAGAAACTACTTGGTCGACCCAGGTAGTAACCTTGGTATTTCCAAGATTGAGGTAACTTTGTTAAAATACCCATACAGAGAGTTTGCATGGTTGTTTACTCGTGTTATTGGTCTGGAGTATACTACATCTGTACCAAGAAATATAACATATGTCCTACATTTTTCTTTGCCTGAGAAAGCCATTATAGACTAGAGCCACCTTATTTCGAGTGAAGTTTCTTTTCAACTGGGTAATTTGAAAAAGACTCAAAAATTCTATATGACTTCTTACCTCATATTTGCCATTGCTTATGGTCATGTATTTGAAGACTTGTCGAGGGCAAAGAATGTTAAGTTCAAGATCATACTAATTTCTGCATGGTATTCGACCCTTTATAGACATAAAGTTCAATATAACTTTTACCCGGTTCACAATAATTTTATTTCAGAGTTCAAAAAGTTGATTTTTGTCCTTAGTACGTCAAGATTATCTCTTGAAGCTGCCACCTTTCTCTAGGGGAAAAGGATTTTATGAGACTTCTGATGAATTTTCTGTTATCATGTTGTTCAGGTGTGAAGACAATCCTTTTCTTCTTCCATTTTATGTGTTAGATAAACTTTTTGTTGAGGAAATGTGTAAACAATTTAAAATCTGGGCCAATTTCTTCAACGAGAAGAGAAAAAAGCAGTTCATACCCTTACCATGAAAAATCAAAGAATTTACTGTAAAGCATATAGCCCACCTTGATGAACCTGTAGACCATTTCAAGCAACTTGGCTTAGAGGAAGCCAATTTTGTTAAGGGTTTTGACCCAGATAACAAGTTCATTGCACGTATGGAATTAATTGGCTATTCTTCGTATTTCACTAAAATTGAACAATTTCAAGAAGGGGGCAGAGATAATTTGGATCTCCCTGAAATTGTAGTAGACTAGGTTTTAGATAACATAGAAGAAATAATCAGTACCAATGAAGTTTACCAACAACATGGCAGAGAAGTAGCAGATGAAAACCCTAGTTAACCAAATAATTCTCAGAAGAGTACTCCATCAAGAACAATATATATAAGTAGAGGTATTGAAATGAGAAAAAACATTAGCATGAGCTTCAGATGATGGGGGTGATAAAGACCTAGCAAGGAAAGATCTTGAGAAATCCCATACTATGTATACCTCTGTTAAAAGAAAAAGAAATACACCAATAACAAGGTTGAACATACCTGAAGTTCAATAAAGTCCACAAGTAATGGATGTTGATGAGCTCATTGAAGAACCCAGCTGGTTTATCCAAAGACTATTGGAAACTAGAGAAATTGTTGAAGCCGTAATTACCTGGGAACTAAAAATCTTCGAGGAAGAATCTGTTACCATTCACCACGTGGCCTACAATCAAGGATCCAAAAAAATGTTATTGGAAAAAGTAAATACAAGAAACAAAAAGTCATCAGAAAAGTGGAAATCATCAATTAATTTTGATGGAGTTGCACCATCGAAAATTGCACAATTCCACAATGCAACTGGAGAAGCTTTGAAGCAGTCTATTGATACTATGGAAAGGGAAAATTAAGAATTGAAACAAAATATAAAGGAATTAGAGGCAACTTTAATGCTAGGAACTTATTTCCTAGAGCCCCTGAATACAATTCAACCAACATTTGTGTCATAAAACATTCCAGAAAGCGATTGTAAATGTAAAGGCTCGTCAAGCAGCTTGTTGCAAGCCGTAAGAAGGTATGTTGGAGATGCAATACATAAAATATTTGACCTAATTCTAGAAATTTGGGATCTTGCTCAAAGTACTGCCAAATTTTCATCAAGAATTACAAATTTCAAGGAATAATTGTTGAAATATTTAGAGAATGATGAAGGATTTTACAAGGAAATTGTGAGTACATTCTCGGCTAAAGTTTCAGGCTTAAGCAATGCTCACATAAAAGAACAGAAACTTCCTTTGACTACTTAGATGAAACAAACCAATGCATGTTGGATGAAGAGCATAAAAAATTTGAGAAAAATGATAAGTGAGTTAGATGTTTTAATAAATAAAAGAAGTGATTTATTTCTTAAACTTGTTGATCTTACAAAAGAGCTTGATGGTCCTATTTATTAATGGATACAATTCTTTTATTAAAGGAAACATTAATAGATCAACTTGATGCATTAAAGGTACCTTGGGCAAATGAATTTACCAAAACAATAGAGTTTTCCGAAGAAGAAGTTGAAAAGTGGTTAGTCATGTATATTAATAGAAATGATGAAGTGGACGACACGTTGCACCAATTGGGCATGGACATGAGAGAACTTGAAAATGAATTATTTTGAGTTCAAAACTACACATGAGATCACAATAGCTCCTTTGAGGGAGTATATAGAGGAATGGTTAAAGAAAACATTAATAAAAATCGTCGAGCTAGAAAATCAAGAAACAATAGCAGCGGTTATGCCACCTCAGTCACAATAAGCATCTATAAAAGAAACACCTCCAAGCAAGTAAAGAGTTACGGAAAATTTCCATCATAGTGAGTCAAGCAACAACTTTGTTCCTCTCTTAGTCTATTTTCTTCTACAATCATTTATCATATTGCCTCCTATTTCTCAGTTTTCTGTGAAAACCAGAACGATCCTTGATTGTCTTTCTCCCGTCATCCAGGTCTTTTCATTTTATGGTCCGTAGGAGCCCCATCATAGTTCTCTTTGAAGGGTGAATGCAACTATTTTCATTAAAGACATTTACTTTGTATTTAAAGACTTGTATTATTTTTGAGACTTCGAGAGAACTATCTTGGGATATTACATTATTGTATTCTCAAAGACCATGATTTAAAGCTTGAATTTTGATATCAAAGCAAACATGGGAATTACATTTGGAATAATAGAAGAAAAAAGAAGGCTTTTGTGATGAAACTATTGAAAATATTTTTCTAAGTTAAGAATGGACAAATGAGGTCCGTTTAGTATAATCTTTCATCCTAAAATGTGCCTTTTTGGATCATTTTCTAAATAGTTTTGGTTTAACTAAAGGGGATAAGTCAAAGCGTATCCCAAATAGATTTAAGAAAATGTGCTATGACCACCTTGACTTGGAGATTATAATCCAAGATCAATGGAATTGAGTTGTTTCAACAAAATGAATAAGATTATTCACCCTATCCAAAAAAAATTTCAAATTCTTAATATTAACTTGAAGAATTTGATTAAATATTTCAATGATTTCTTAAAAAGACAAATAATTTATAAAAAAAAATGTTCAATACTCAAACATAAATAAAAATGTAGGATTAAACCAAGAATTATTAGAATTTTTTTCTCTATCATAATTCCTATACGAGATCTACAAAAATAGAATAAATCTCATGGGAATATAACTTAAAAATATTTTGGCTTAAAGAAGAAGGCTAAAACAAAGCTTTCTTTTGCATAACCATTGAAAAAAAAAGGGTCTCTGACAATATATTAATAATAGTCAAACTCTATAACTTAATCATAGAAGATCAATATCAATTCGACAAAGATGCACATGCTTAGTTTCAAGATCTTTTGACACATCCATGAATTAAATTTCTAGCTACCCAAGAGGCATTGTTAAACTTGTTTTCAAATATCATTACCAAAGATAAGAATGTTAAGATTTGGGTTCCCACTTTCAAGGAAGAAAAATACGAAGCAATTTTCTCAATGAAAAATGAAAAAGAACAAATCTACTATACCAAATGGATCTTTGGTGAACATTTACTAGAAAATGTGGCAAGTAAGTAAAGAATATCTTCTCAAAATAATTAAATAATAAAGGAAATCAAGAACAATGCTTAAGGCTTTGAAATTTTCCTCTCTTATTCTAATTTATAAGAAAGAAAAAGCCACTTAATTGCTTTCCTCCTTCATTCTTATCTCACCATGAACAACCTCCTACAAAATCATAGATAAAACCATTAATGCCTCTAAACAACTCCTCTTAAAACTACCCTTATTAAAAAAATAAGATGCATTTTTTTTTTCAAAAAACATATAATATATAACCTAATTCTTATCAATAATATATTTAAATTAATATATTAAATAAATACAAAGATATTATTCTCAAAATAAAATTAACATTGGATTTCTTAAAAATATATAAAAAATACTTTATTTCAATCAAACTTAATTAACATTAGATTTCCCAAAAACATTCAGAAAAATATTTAATTTCAATCAAATTAAATTGTTACATAAATACTTCTTTATAACCCCTTATTTGATATTAATCAATAATATATCCTATATAGAGGGGTTTTCAATAAAGATGCCCTTTATCACCAAACCCCTTCCTTTCCATGATCCCATTGAAGCACTATTGGAAAACACCTAATAAAGACCCGAGTATCATATTGGATGAATTATATAAAATATTTTATAATACTTCTCATTCTCTCACTCATATCTTGATTATCAATAATACTTATCTAGTAGAAATTAGGAAAAGTTGATAATAAGGAAAATAATAATGTTATTAGGCATTATATAAAATATTTTATAATACTTCTCTTTTTCTCACTCATGTCTTGATTATCAATAATACTTATCTATTAGAAATTAGAAAAAGTTGATAATAAGGAAAATAATGATATTATTAGGCATTGTGAAAATCTTTGAAAAAATATCTACACAAAAAGTTATTAAAGAAAAATTAAAGATTTACTTCATAAATGTTGATCCCATAAACCAAAAAAAAAAAAAATAATCAAAAAAGAATAAAAACTCCAAACTTTTAAATTTCTAAAGAAGCAACAAAATAGTTGAATTCTTTCTTCTAAAAAAAATTCCAAACACATAACAAAAGACCCAACTTAGATGCAAGTTAGGTTAAGTTCATGGAATCGTAAGGACCTTTACCTTTATGTGCCAAGAAGTATCACCTTCATTTAATCAATTGTTTGAATGATTCCCTGGAATAAAAATTATATTTTGATTACAACTACAACAACCTTCTCTAAAATACAAAAAAATTTTGTGAAAGGGAGAAAAAAATGAGAAGAAAAAAAACTTTTGTGAAAGGGAGAAAAAAGTGAGAAGAAATTGAAGTTGTAGCTATGGAGGATTGTGCACCTTACAAAATGGGCTGTAGGTGTGTTTTAAGAACAATTGACATAGTAAACAAAGGAATAAATGCCAAAATAATTGAAGACTCCTTAATGAATCAACTACCCTTTGGAGAAAAATCCTTAAAGATAAATACTCTGAGAGTTAGACGTTATTATTAAAAAATACATTTCCCAAAGGATATAGTATATGGAACATCATTCTTCAAGGTAAATAATGATCGATCAATTTCTATTTGGGATATTCATGACGATGACTATGCAAACCTATAAGTCTACGTGATAGGTTATTAATTACTAAAAATATCCCATCTCTAAATGTAGTTAGGGAAGAATGATGCAATACAAATTGATTAAAGTTAAAAAGTTAAATGTTAGTAGAGGGAATTATAATGAAAAACAAATTCATTATTTAGGTTAAATTAGGTACGCTTGAGTATTAATAAAGGTGAGTTAACTTTTGATGGGCTTAACCTACTTATGTCATTGTTGATCTACATTCATAATCAATTTTGGTTTTCATTTTACTATCCATAAAATTCTTTCTTTGTTTTTCTGTCCCTTTGTTCCTTAGTCATTTTCCCCTTTATCGATTTTTCTCAACACTTAGCCAAATTCAAGTAATGCGGGGCGAGGTAGAACAAGTCTTGAGCTTTCATGTCTCTAAGTCTGCAGGTCCGAAGTCCACAATCCCACATTCTCCAGAATGCACCTCTTACTTTTGCATTCCCCAAATCACATTTTTTTGTCACTTTCCAACACTTAACCATTTTTGTGAAATACGGATGCGGGGCCACATACCATTCATTAACTTTTTCTTGAGTCTCTAGGTACAAAGTCTCTTATTCTCCAAAATGCACCATCTATCTCCACGACCCTCAAAATGACCATCTCCCATACTTGGTCGCATTTCCTTTTTCGGTGCAAGCCTCTTTACCTTTTCTTCATATTCTCAAGTCCATAGGTACTCAAGTCTGTACTCCCACGTTCTACACTTTGCACCTTTTAACCCTCATATCACACTTCCATACTTAACATTTTTCATCCTCCATGACATCACATCACCACTTCCCATCACATTTATGATCCCTGTCACATCAATTTCCACTTGTGTAAGAATAATACCATTATTAAATTCGTGAAACACCTGTAAATTTTGTAATAAATTCAAATCTCATGCAAGCTAGCAATATTAAAACAAGATCTACATTGATTGAACTATTAGGAAAATACATGGTGAAATTAAGTAAATACTAATATTCCAAGCTGTAAATATCGACAGTAGCACCACCTATTGCCAAAGCCAAAAACAACGAAAATGATGTCAAGTAAGAAAAATGAGCTGTATTGTGGAGACACACTAAACACACTTGGGAGTGAGGATCAAGAATTTCAGTGGTCGAGGGCATACAATTACTACAAGGCTCTTTCTCCATCCGAGAAAAAGATGAATTTAATTTGGACTTTAGGCATAGCATTAACGGGTTGCATTCCAAAAGTAACATGTTTTAAATAAGTCGTTCGATGATGCACATATAAGTTCAACTCTGAGAAAAGAATGATTCAATTGCAAGCACATCAACCCATTTCCTTAGCTCTTTCAATACTTTCAAAAATGTTACGACTCCTTACATCTGCCTTACAATTTAAAAACGAAGAGGCTAGCAAATTTCTGAAACATCATAGAGGAGGGGAGAGGTTTATAAGCAACTACTTGGTCAACCTAGGTAGTAACCTTGGTATTTCCAAGATTGAGGTAACTTTGTTAAAATACCCATACAGAGAGTTTGCATGGTTGTTTACTCGTATTATTGGTCTGGAGTATACTACATCTGTACCAAGAAATATAATATATGCCCTACATTTTGCTTGCCCGAGAAAGCCATTATAGACTAGGGCCACCTTATTTCGAGTGAAGTTTCTTTTCAACTGGGTAATTTGAAAAAGACTCAAAAATTCTATATGACTTCTTACCTCATATTTGCCATTGCTTGTGGTCATGTATTTGAATACTTGCCGAGGGAAAATAATGTTAATTTCAAGATCAAACCAATTTCTGCATGGTATTCGACCCTTTATAGACATAAAGCTCAATATAACTTTTACCCGGTACACAATAATTTTATTTCATAGTTCAAAAAGTTGATTTTTGTCCTTAGTACACCGAGATTATCTCTTGAAGTTGCCACCTTTCTCTCTGGAAAAGGATTTTATGAGACTTCTGATGAATTTACTGTTATCATGTTGTTCAGGTGTGAAGACAATCCTTTTCTTCTTCCAGTTTATGTATTAGATCATCTTTTTGTTGAGGAAATGTGTAGACAATTTAAATTTTGGGCCCATTTCTTCAATGAGAAGAGAAAAAAACAGTTCATACCCTTACCATGGAAAATCAGAGAATTTACTGTAAAGCATATAACCCACCTTGATGAACCTGTAGACCATTTCAAGCAACTTGGCTTAAAGGAAGCCAAATTTGTTAAGGGTTTTTACCCATATAACAAGTTCACTGCACATATGGAATTAATTGGCTATTCTTCGTATTTCACTAAAATTGAACAATTTTAGGAAGGGGGCAGAGATAATTTGGATCTCCCTGAAATTGTAGTAGACTAGGTTTCAGATAACATAGAAGAAATAATCAGTACCAATGAATTTTACCAACAACATGGTAGAGAAGTAACAAATAAAAACCCTAGTTAACCAAATAATTCTCAGAAGAATACTCCATCAAGAGCAATATATAGAAGTAGAGGTATTGAAATGAGAAAAAACATTAGCATGAGCTTCAAATGATGGGGGTGATAAAGACCCGGCAAGGAAAGATCTTGAGAAATCCCATACTATGTATACCTCTATTAAAAGAAAAATAAATACACCAACAAGAAGGTTGAACATACCTGAAGTTCAAGAAAGTCCACAAGTAATGGATGTTGATGAGCTCAATGAAGAACCCAACTGGTTTGCCCAAAGACTATTGGAAACTAGAGAAATTGTTGAACCCGTAATCACACGGGAACCGAAAATATTTGAGGAAGAATCTGTTACCATTCACCACGTGGCCTACAATCGATAATCCAAAAAAATGCTATTGAAAAAAGTAAACACAAGAAACAAAAAGTCATCAGAAAAGTGGAAATCATCAATTAATTTTGATGGAGTTGCACCATCGAAAATCGCACAATTCCACAATGCAACTGGAGAAGCTTTGAAGCAGTCTATTGATACTATGGAAAAAGGAAAATTAAGAATTGCGATGAAGAATTGCCTTTTTATTCCATGATTGCTGCAGTAGTCCATAAATTCCTTTAAGGTGAATTCTCCTCCATTATCCGATCTTAAGCATTTGATTCTTGAATCCATTTCATTTTCAACCATTTCCTTGTAGATCTTGAAATTTTCAAAAGCTTCTGATTTGTTCTTGAGAAAACAAACTGCAGTCATTCTTGTATAATCATCAACTAATAACATAAAGTATCTCTCACC
>JASDQU010101999.1:540057-560768 GCA_032191745.1 Picea mariana
ATGCGCTCGTTTTCAGTGGATGTGATGCGCTTTTTAATATTTTAGCCATTTTTGTATAGTTTTGGCTCTTTTGTTGTGCTATGGAACTAATCCTTGTGCCATGAATGACTGTTTTTCTGTGCTGATGATGAGGAGTTCTTGTCGCCCTGTGCAGACGAAATTTCAGTGATAACACCTATGTTTGGTGCACCCTCCTAAAACAAACATCCCCTCTCATGCCCTTCCTTCATATATGGACACTTTACTCACATCCTTTGAAGATGTATTTACTTCTCCCACTGTACTACCCCCTGTTTGTTCCATTGAAAATTCCATTAAACTTATTCGTGGAGCCACTTTTCCCAATGCCCTTTCTTATCTCCTTACTCCTCGTGAAGATGAGGAAGTGGAACTCCATCTCCAACAAATTATTAATATTGGTGACATCCAACTAAATTCTTCAACTTGTGCCTCTCCTACTTTCATCATTCCCAAGAAGGAGTCTGAGGAATGGCGTTTAGTCATGAACTATCGAGCTCTTAAAAAGTCCATAATCAAGAATCGTTACCCTCTACCACGCATTGATGATTTGTTGGATCATTTGAAGGGTGCTCGCTTCTTTACCAAAATGGATCTTATAGAAGGATACCATCAGGTTTGCATGAATGCAATAGATACATGGAAGACAACTTTCAAAACCAAATTTGGGCTTTATGAATGGATGTTGATGCCATTTAGTCTTACTAACGCCCCTGCCACTTTCATGAGGCTAATCAATGATATTTTCATAGCACATTTACGAAAAAAATGTGGTGATATATTTGGATAATATCTTGGTCTTTAGAAAGACCTGGGAAGATCATTTTCTCCATGTGTGCACTATGTTAGAATTTTTTCGCACTCACAAACTATAGGTGAAATGTCGTAAATCTTCTTTTGGGAAACCTTCAATTTAATATTTGGATTTTTTTGTCTCTACTAAGTGTATTAGCCCAGATCCCACTAAAGTCCAAGCTCTTGTACAATGGCCAACACCTCACTCGGCTGTGGAACTCAAGAGCTCTATGGGTGGAATTATTTTTTATTGACAGTTCATTGCTAACTTCTCTTAGTTATCATTCCCTCTTCATCAGATTTCCAACCAAAATCATTTTTTCTAGTCTCCCTTGGCACAACAATAATTTCAGGCTCTAAAAAATGCCCCTTTTTATGCTCCTGTACTTTGTTACTTGATCTTCAGTCTCCCTTTGAGATTGAGATGAACTCCACTCAATATTATATTGACACGATTCTTAAATAGGGATGACACCCTATTGCATACCATTCATAGACATTGCCTGATGCCAAACATGATTATAACACTTATGATAAAGAGTTCTATGGTCTAGTACAAGCATTGAAACAATGGAACCATCACATCCTAGGGAAAGAAACAATCCTCCACACAGATCATCATCCGTTGATTTTCATCAATTCTCAGACTAAGATACATGAACATCGTCGTTTAAAGTGGGTTGCTTGCATTCAACATTTTCATTTGGTGATTAAATACAAGAAGGGCATGTCCAATATCCTAAGTCAACCCCCTATGTAGGTACTTCAACTCTTGGCTATGTGTTGTGTTGCCTATGAGGCTTGGCAGAATTTATATGTTTCTAATCCCTTCTTTGCATAGATATGGGATGATGTGGAACATCCCACTAAGGTCAATCAAACGCCATTTCTGGATTATACAATTAGATATGGGTGGATCTATAAACTCATCCCAACTTTTGAATATTGTCTTACTTTGATTAAAGAGGCTCATGCTTCCTCCTATGTTGGCCATTTTGGGTCTCTGAAAATAGTTAAGCACTTGCAACAATATTTATTTTGTCTTTCTATGACTTTTCAAGAGGAGCATTTCATTCATGCTTGTGCCTTTTGTAGTCTTTATAAACCCGCTAATCAAAAATTTGGGTTGTATAAGCCCCTTCCTCTTCCTTCCCACCCTTGGGACTATATTTCCATGGATTTCCTTAGTGGTTTACCTATGACCTTATGAAAACATGATGTTATCTGGGTTATTGTTTGTCATTTCTCCAAGATGGCTCCTTTTATCCCTTGCAATAAGACCACTACTACTGCCCAAACCACAAACTTGTTCTTTCATAATGTTTGGCACACTTTGGCCTTCCTACTATCATCATCTCTAACTGTGACACTCACTTTCTCAACACCTTTTGGAAAACATTGTGGGATTTACTGGGTTCTCAACTCAAATATTCAACTGCCTTCTGTTAGCACATAAACTTGTCAAGGTATTTAGAGTCGTGTTTCCTGCCTAGGTCTATAATTTTGTCTGTCCTTCCTCCCTGTGTAGACCCGATTGTAATTTTTCCTCTTGTCTTGTGGTTTTCCTTCTGTTTGTCTTCATCTAGTTGATCGACATGTTTTCCTTGTTAGACCACCTGAAATCCATCGTCCATAATCTCTTTGTTTTCCCTAGGGTTGATGCATTTCTCCCTTTGCCTCTGGCACCGATCCTCTTATTCTCGTCGAGCCTCCAGCTAGTCACCCAGGTAATCGTTCACAGGATAAAATCATGACCACCGAGCGCAACACTTGAAGTGGTTTGATGAAGACGCAAATCAAACGAGGGATCAAATTCAGTCTTCAATGAAGGAAAGCGAGCGTGGGAATCGGGAGTTCAAAATGTTGTAAATATGTTCAACAAGGATCGTGAAGTCTCGATTCATGGAAAAATAAATCCGGGTCGTCCAATCGTGAAGAGCTGAGGCTCGTTGATATGACATCGGTGAATTTCGGAGGATCAGAAATTGGGAGTTCGGGGTTCTTGTCATAAAGGTGCATCCATAGCCCAAAGTCCTGAGATCCGAAATGCCGATGTGATCTAAGCCATCTAATCAAAGGAGACACGTGGCACCCGATCTGAGGGATCGCAATTTCCCGATTCAGAGGTTTGAGCATGAAGCACCTCGTGAAATCAAGAAACGTGAAATTGCGACGCACCTATGAGTTGGGCCTATGGTCATATCCCGCGATTGCGTAGGGCGGTGAAAGGGATCCACGAAAATAATCGAAGCGCTCGAGTCGGCCATAGAGAAGGACTGCGTGGCCTCGAGCCACCATAATTGACTCAAATAAGTTGTGTGCTCACCTGGGCATTCATGGGTGTCAAGCTCCACCCCGATCCTAATGCAATTAGTTAATGGAAGCAGGGGGAGGTAGCTAAAACCTCATTTCACCCCATAAATGGAAAGCATGGAAGCACCGACCATGGAGGCAGGTTGTTAGTCTAAGGTCTCTCTATCAATGAAGTTCTCTGCAAATCCCATGCTAATATGAGATCGTGTTCGACAAAATAATGTATGTGTAGTCTGACAGGAGAAGAAGAAGATGCGAAGCCTTGAATACAGTGACCAGAGCACGCTTCTGCAGGGGGTGAGTTGCTTTGAGTATATATACTCAGTTTTTATATTTTGTAAAGGTCGATGGTAGAGAAAAGCTCCCGAAATGAAAAGTTTTAATAAACTCTTTGGTTATATGGTTATGTATATGCATTTGAAACTTCTTGTTTAATGACAATCAACTTTCTTACTTCTTCTTGTTTCCTTCTGACACTGAAAGAGTTCATGGTTGAATTATTCACTTGAACTATTGTGAATGCATTATGATGAAAGTTTGATTACAGTGATGTTATAGTTCCTTTCAGTTTCTGCGTGATTTAAATTCAAGAAGTTCATGCGTTTAAATTGATATTCCTTGGGCTGCTAAAAGTCTTGATGTCCTTGGAAGACCTCTACATTTTCTCATCGAAGTCTTCCTCCTACTAACCCTTACTACAACTTATTGTCTGAAGTTAAACCAAGACCTCACCTGCTCGTGCATATTAGTCCAGTTTTCTAAGTTAAAATGATATTTTCTTGAGATTGTGCCCATTTGACTCTTTTTAACAAATTTGTGACATAAACTCTGATGGGT
Source organism: Picea mariana (assembly GCA_032191745.1). Lineage (NCBI taxonomy): Eukaryota > Viridiplantae > Streptophyta > Pinopsida > Pinales > Pinaceae > Picea > Picea mariana. The sequence continues at coordinate 544,021 of JASDQU010101999.1, forward strand.
GTCAGGTTTACCTCTGTCGCAATCCAGGGGTGACTTCTGGTGCTAACATTTCTGGCGCCATTGTCGAGGACGAAATTGAATATTTTCCCTGGGATTAAATGACAAAGCTTACTAGTTCTAAAGGTGCATCAAAAATTAGTACATCAAAGATTGCAACTGCACCTGGAGAATCCATTGGTGACTCCACTGTTTTAGCTGTGGCATCTAGAGGTAGACACACGAGGTATACTCCGTAGTTGCCTTTAGAAACACCTGAAGTTGACCTAGAGAAAATTATCAGAAAGGGAAAGATCCCTTGAGAAGGAAATTCTACTGTTGAACCAGGTATTTCTCATGTTTTTCATGGTCCTTCTTTAGAAACTCCAATTTATGCTTCTCATTTTTCTATTATACCATCTGTTGGAGTTTCCCAAAATTTAAATTTTGGGAGTGTTCATGTTGATTTTTCCCCTCCTGGTCTGGGATTGGAGGGAGAAATCCTTGTCACTCCTCTCTCCCTTGAAATTGTACCGTGGTTTAGAACCAATGCCTCTGAAGATTTTCCCACCCCGGGCTTTATTACCCCTCCTCCTATTACGGTTGATGTTGCGCAAAGAGAACCCCCTACTCCCTCAAGCCCTGTATCCTTTTTTTCAAATCTTTTGTTGTTTTTCTTTCCTCCCAGAAGCGCAGTTCCAATCTCCCCTGTTCGAACCCCATCTCCTCCTAATTCTCCTCCACCTATCATCCCTATGGCAGGTGCTAATCCTCCTAGAAGAAAAATGGATGCCATAGTGGCTGCTAGATATGCTCCCCTGGTCTTGCCTCAACCTCTTAATGCCCTCCCAGCCGGTGATTACTTTAAGCAACTGCCTAATTTTACCAGGGAGGGAGATATAACCACAGAGGAGCACCTTGAAGCTTTCTATAGTTATGATGATAACTATGTCATAGTAGACAAAGATGTGTGGATGAGGATTTTTGTTCACAGTCTTGATGGAGAAGCCAAAAAGTGGTTCATAGCTCTGGATTATGGATCCATCACTGGGATTGAGGATCTTGATGATGTTTTCTTGAGACAATGGGGGGATAAAAAGGACTTCATGTATTATATCACAGATTTTGGGTCCCTAAAGAGGAAAGAGGGAGAGTATGTCTTTGACTTCTCCAAAAGGTTCAACAAGATGTACAATAAAATCCCTGTTGAGATAAAGCCTACAGAGGCCTCTGCCAAAATTACCTATGCCAGTTCTTTTGACCCTGAATTATGCCTCCTGTTAAGAGAGAGAAGAGCTACTTCCTTGGCTCACATGCAAGATGCAGCCCTAGAAGTAGAGTCTAACATATTGGCAGTTGACCGACTCAGGAATAAGACTGATAGAGACAGAGGAAGGGGAAGAGTTGAAGCCTCAACCTCTAGTTCCTCTGCCCCCCTCTCTCAAATGGAGGAAGTAACCAAGTTAATAAAATCACTTTCGACTAGAATGGAAAGGTTGGAATTAGAAGGGAAGCATACATATAGAAATCCTCAAAATATCGATAACAAAGGCAACTTTAGGAGGTCGAATAACAATGCTCCTCAGATCATGCCAAGGGAACAAAGGGACAGAGATAGAAAGGATCAGAAAATTCAAACCCCTCTCCAAAAAAACCTTCTTACTGAGAAGGAGAGGGAGGAAGAAGAGCTTGAGCTTGATCTTGAAATCCATTGTGTTGGAGACACCTCCCCATTTCCTCATTTAACTCAATCCGCATATGAGAAATCCCTCATGAACAGTCAAATAAATGAACTGAGTAAAGGGGAAAAGGCCAATAATATCCCAAGTAAATACAACCTTAGATCTAAGAAGAAAGAAGGAAAGTCTGACATCCCTGATACAACTCCTAGAGTAGAGAATCCTGCTAAAGACGCAACGGATAGCAGCAAAGAAAAGAAAGCTCAGAATCCCCCACCCATAGCCAAAGATCTTACCCTAGAGGTGAGAGAAATTATGAAGCCCCCTTCCCTTTTTAACTTTGAGCATGAAATTCATAAGATCAGAATCCTTGTTCCCCTTTTAGAGATAGTCAAGCACAAAGACTTCAAACACTCCCTCTCCAAACTATTGCAGTGCGAGCCATCCCGTCATTCCACAGACTCAGTAAATCTCCAAGATGAAAAGTCGACAGTCATCCTAGATCCTATGGTAGAATATAGAGATGATTCACCCNAGATCAAAATCCTTGTTCCCCTTTTAGAGATAGTCAAGCACAAAGACTTCAAACACTCCCTCTCCAAACTATTGCAGTGCGAGCCATCCCGTCATTCCACAGACTCAGTAAATCTCCAAGATGAAAAGTCGACAGTCATCCTAGATCCTATGGTAGAATATAGAGATGATTCACCCCCCCCCCCTTCTACACATTGTTGAACATACATGACAAGGTGTTGCATAATGTTCTGATGGACTCAGGGGCATCTCATAACCTCATGTCCAAAACTGTCATGGAAGAACTCGGATTAGAAATCACAAAATCTTATCATGATTTATATTATTTTGATTCGAGGAGAGTGCAATGTCTCGGGGTCTTCAAGGATCTAGTGGTGACATTGTTCCAGCTACCCATGAAAAGTGTGGTCATGGATATTGTGGTGGATGAAATTCCTCCCAAGTTCGACATGTTGTTGTCAAGATCTTGGATAAAAAGACTTGGGGAAACATTGCAGATTGACCTCACATATGATACCATTCCAGTGTTCGTAGCGGAGCGTAGGAGAATGTACGGAGAGGCTCATTTGGCCTACATTATCAGTGATGAACCAGACCCCACCAATCATCCTATATTTTCCCTAGATATTGATTTAGGATCTAGCTTATTGCAGCTCACTGATGCCCCTAAGCCCCCTCTTGAGATCAGAAAGTCCAGTACTCTCAGTGAAGATTCTCCTCCAATTACCTCTATGTGGAAAATGTTTTTCGATGGAGCCTCTTCTAGGGAAGGTTTTGGTGTTGGAGTGGTTTTTATGTCACCTTGTCATGAAACCATATCCTTTTCATACAAATTAAAATTTGAAACTACCAATAATGTGGCAGAATATGAACCTCTTGTTTTAGGTTTGAGGGTTGCAAAGGACATGGGAATCAAAGAGATAGAAGTGTTCGGGGATTCCGAGTTGATTGTCCAACAAATCAGAAAGGATTATCAGGCCAAGCACCCTCGACTCAGAAGTTACAAAAATGAAGTATGGGACGTGATTGACAACTTTTTCTTGGCCTTCAACATTTCATTTGTTCCCAGGGAGGAAAATTTCATGGCCAATTATCTGGATATCTCAACAAGCTAGTTCAGGATCCCACTACCGCCTAAGCTCAGGTATGATGCTGAGATTAAATATAGACCCTCTGTACCTGATAATATCAAGCATTGGAAGGTTTTCGAAGATGATCTTGCAATCAGAATATTTCTTGAGTCGGTTGACGAGTTCTCTGCATTACACATTGATCAGGATCATGATTCTGAGAAAGACCCTCCCCCTCAAGTATTTTTGAATAAAATTTCTAATCACCATATTGTTCATCTTCTTAGAAATCACATTCCAAAGGGATTGGTTCCTCTGGAAAGGTTGTTCGATGGGAACAATGTGGCGGTAAATATTAAAGGCCCAACTGAGAATGTTGATGTAGCTGAGTGCAATGTTGGTACAAAGGAGGATCCAAAGTTTGTTAAGGTGTCAAGCAGCGTGTCAAGGAAGAAGAGGGCCGAGTATGTTGAGGTATTAAAATAATTTGCTGATGTTTTTTCCTAGACCTATGAGGACCTCAGGACATATGACACTAGCGTTATTGAGAATGAGATCTCGTTGAAGTAGGAGTCCAAACTGTTTAGGCAGAAATTAAGTCAAATAAATCCTATGTTGCTGCCTATTATGGAGAAGGAGGTAAAGAAGTTGTTGGATGCCCATATCATCGTGCCTTTGAGATATTCAGAGTGGGTGGCCAACCTGGTCCCGGTGAGAAAGAAAAGTGGGGAAATCAAAATTTGTGTCGATTTCAGGAACCTGAACAGGAGCTCAAAGAAAGACAATTACCCCTTGCCGAAAATAGAACACATATTACAAAGGATAATTGTCTCATCAAGGATATCCATGATTGACATCTTTTCAAGATACAATCAGATCTCGGTCCTACCTAAGGACAGATAAAAAAATAGCCTTCACCACTCCTTGTGGTACATTCATGTATGCAAAAATTCCCTTTGGATTGATGAACAAAGAAGCAACCTTCCAGAGAGCCATGGATATCGCTTTCATTGGAGAGCATTGTGAGCATTTAAAAAGAGTTTTCCTGAAATGCAGGAAATTTGGTCTCTCCTTAAATCCCAAGAAATCGTTGTTTTCCATGAAGGAGGGAAAATTATTGGGGCATATAGTATCTGTTGAGGGAATAAGAATTGATCTTAGAAGGGTGGAAGCAATCCAAGCCTTGTCACTCCCGAGATCCAAGAAAGAAGTCCAGTCTTTCTTGGGGAAATTCAATTTCTGAGAAGGTTTGTTTCAAATTTCGCTAAATTGGTGAAGCATATCATAGTCATGCTCAGGAAGGGGAATGAATTGAAATGGAATGTTGATACTAGAGAATCCTTCAACCAAATTAAGAAGGCACTGACTGAGGCACCCGTGATGATCAGTCTCGATTATTCCAAGGATTTCCTGATTTTTTCCTTTGCTTCGTATGATACAGTAGTGGTCGTTTTGTTGCAGAAAAATGTTGAAGGGATGGAACAACCTATTTCCTTTTTCAGCAGAGCATTGAGGGATGTAAATATCATATATGACATCATGGAGAAGCAGGCCTATGCCTTTATGAAAGCCCTCAAATCTTTCAGAGTCTATGTTTTTCATTCGAAGATCATTGCATATGTTCCTTTGGCTTCTGTGAAGGACATTCTCATTCAACCTGACATAGACGGGAGAAGGGGTAAGTGGATCACCAAGATCCTTTAATTTGATCTGGAAATAAAACCCACCTAGCTAGTTAAAGGCCAAGGTTTAGCCAAGTTATTGGCTGAATCTAATCTTAAATCTTTGGGGGTTAACTTCATCAACACTTTCTTAGAAAACCAGCAGGCTGAGGCGTTTGATATAATTCTTCAGGACATCCCTCCATTTGCAGAATGCACCTGATACAAAGACATTATATATTTTCTGCAGGAGTTCCGGCCTCCAGATGGTATGGGAAGGAACAAGGAAAGAGATTTAAAGCTCAAAGCAATCAGATATTTCCTTATTGACCATATTCTGTATTGAAAGGATCGTCTAGGAGTGCTCTTAAGATGTCTGGACCCACAGGAGTCCCAAAATATTATATTTGAGTTCCACGACAGCCTATGTGGGGGACATCATTTCTGGAAAACCATCGCCTACAAAATTCTCAGGTCTAGGTGCTACTGGCCTACCTTATTCACTGACGTCTGTGCGAAATTCAGGGCTTGTATCAAATGTCAGAATCTTTCTGGAAAGCAACAACTCAAGTCTCTGCCATTGAATCATGTACTAGCTTTAGGACCCTTTCAACAATCGGGTCTGGACTTTATCGGGGAGATTCGTCCTCCTTCAAGTGGTCGACACAGATGGATCCTAACTGCGATAGATTATTTCACCAATTGGATAGAGGCTATCCCCACAAGGAATGCTTCTCATAAAGTGATCATTGGTTTTCTGGAGGATATTATAGTAAAGTGTGGGTGCTCGACCATAATCATCACTAACAACGTTGCATCCTTCAAAGTTGAACCATTGATCAGGTTTTGTGAGCAATTCAAAATTGCACTAATTCACTCTACCCCCTACTATCTGCAAGGTAATGGATTAGCAGAATCCTCTAAAAAAAGCCTGGTAAAGATCATCAAAAGATTGCTAGAGGATAACAAGAAAGCATGGGATTCAAAGCTCAATTTTTCTCTGTGGGTTGATAGAGTGACAATAAAGAGGTCCTTGGGAATCTCTCCTTTCCGGTGTGTATATGGGATTGAATTAGTTTTTCCTTCTCAGCTCGCCTTGCCTATGGCGAAGTTCTTCCAAGACCGCCAGGAATAGCCTGATGACATGATCAGAAGAATTCATCAACTGGTAGAAGTGCAGCAGGAAAGAGAGCAACTTCTGGACAAAGCACATCACCGACAACAAAAAATCAATCAGACCTTTGATAGGAAGAGAAATAAGGAGGATTTCCAGCTAGGAGATATGGTACTCAAATGGGATGCACCTAAGCAGGACAAGGGAAAGCATGGAAAACTTGAAGCCCTTTGGACTGGCCCCTTCCAAATCTATGAGAAGTTCCCAAATAACACTTACAACTTGCAAGATTTGGAAGGAGACGAAGTCTTTGGTGGCCCTATAAATGGGCACTTATTGAAGATATTTTTTGTTTAAAGTAGCATTTAGCGTCTTGTCATTATAAATATCATTCATGTTTCATGTTTATTTTGTCTTGTTTCTAATAGAAGATTCCACAACCCAACACTAAGGCACTGAAGCCACAAAAGGAGTTCTTAAAGCCTCGCAGGAAAGAATTTATCCCCCATGGAGCCTAATGTTAGCACATAAAATTTTCAAGGTCTTTAGAGTCATGTTTCCTGCCTAGGTTTGTAATTTTGTCTGTCCTTCCTCCCTGTGCAGACCCGATTGTAATTTTTCCTCTTGGCTTGTGGTTTTCCTTCCGTTTGTCTTCATCTAGTTGATCGACCTTTTTTCTTTGTTAGACCGCCTGAAATCCATCGGCCATAAGCCTTTCTATTTTCCATAGGGCCGATGCATTTCTCCCTTTGCCTCTGGCACTGTTCCTCTTATTCTCCCTGAGCCTCCAGCCAGTCACCCAGGTAATCATTCACAGGCCACAATCATGACCATCGAGCGCAACACTTGAAGTGGTTTGATGAAGATGAAAATCAAACGAGCGAGAAAGTTCAGTCTTCAACGAAGGAAAGAGAGCGCGAGAATCAGGAGTTCAAAATGTTGTAAATCTGTTCAGCAAGGATTGCGAAAAAGTAAATCTAGGTCGTCCAATCATGAAGAGTCGAGGGCCATTGATCTGACATCAACGAATTTTGGAGGATCGGGAATCGAGAGTTCAGAGTTCTTGTCATAAAGGTGCATCCATAGCCCGAAGTCCCAAGACCCGAAATGCCGATGTGATCTAGGCCATCTGATCAAAGGAGATGCGTGGCACCCGATCTGAGGGATCACGATTTCACGATTTAGAGGTTTGAGCATGAAGCACCTCGTGAAATCGTGAAATGTAAAATTGCGACACGCCTATGATTTGGGCCCACGGTCACAGCGCACGGTTGCATAGGGTGATGAAAGGGAGCTGCACAAATAATTGAAGCACCCGAGGTGGCCACAAATAAGGACTGCATGGCCTCGAGCCACCATAATTGACTCAAAGAAGTTGCGTGCTCACCTGGACATTCATGGGTGTCAATCTCCACCCCGATCCCAATGTAGTTAGTTAATGGAAGTAGGGGGAGGTAGATGAAACCTTGTTTCACCCCGTAAATGGAAAGCATGGGAGCACCGGCCATGGAGACAGGTTTTCATCCCAAGGTCTCTCTATCAATGAAGTTCTCTGCAAAGCCCATACTGATCTGAGATCACGTCTGATAGAAGAATGTATGTGCAGTTTGACAGGAGAAGAGGAAGACGTGAATCCTTGAATACAATTACCAGAGCACGCTTTTGCAAGGGGCAAGTTGCTTTGAGTATATATACTCAATTTTTATATTTTGTAAAGGTCGATGGTAGAGCAAATCTCTTGAAATGAAATTTTTTAATAAACTCTCTGGTTATCTGGTTATGTATATGCATTTGAAACTTCTTGTTTAATGACATACAACTTTCTTACTTCTTCTTGTTTCCTTCTGACGCTGAAATAGTTCATGGTTGAATGATTCACTTGAACTATTGTGATTGCATTATGATGAAAGTTTGATTACAGTGTTGTTATAGTTCCTTTCAGTTTCTGCAAGATTTAAATTCAAGAAGTTCTTGTGTTTTAACTGTTCCTCCTTGGGCTGTCGAAATCTTGATGTCCTTAGCAGACCTCTGCATTTTCTCACCAAATTCTTCCTCCTACTCACCCTTACTACAACTTACTGTCTGAATTTAAACCAAGACCTCACTTGCTTGTGCATATCAGTCCAGTTTTCTGAGTTAAAATGATATCTTCTTGAGACTGCGCCCATTTGACTATTTTTAACAAATTTGTGACATAAACTATGATGGGTATCAGGCTTACCTCTACCGTAATCCAGGGGTGACTTCTGGTGCTAACACCTTCCATCCCCAAATGGATGGAAAAACCAAGGTAGTTAACCATAGCCTTTTCCATGCTCTTCGCATTCAATTTTCCAAAATGAAATAGTGGGATACAACTCTCCATGTCATTCAACATAGTTATAATTGTGTTGTACATATTTTTACTGGGATCTCTCCTTTTGAGGCATGCTTTGGATATCAACCTTTAGCCCCTTATTAACTTCCTCTCACCTTGCAACCTTTTGGGATTCCACACCAACAAAAAGAAAAAACATCCGCCCTTTTATTTTTGTAGAATCTAGCAGGCAAACATGCCCAAGTTTCTGAAGCACTAAAAACAACCCAAAAACGCTACAAATCCCACCATGATGCTCACCATTCCCTTATGGTTTTTACTCTTGGTGATAAAGTTTGGTTTTACATGGAACGATAGTGTTTTAAATCCTAACGTCATCACAAACTGAAGCCTCTCCGCTATGTCCCTTATAATGTTCTCCAAAGATTGAGGACAATACTTATCATCTTGACTTCTCACCTCTTCTAGGAATTCATGATGTGGTGAATGTCAACAATTCGAAACACTATGAACCCCCACTGCTAGAAGATAATGTCACTGCCTCTCATTCTATTGACTTCATCCCTGATTTCTAGCCTCTCTTACTACAAGACACCTTACTTGAAACTCTTCATACCACCACCCATAATCAATAACATACCTCTTACCTTGTTGGGTGCATAGGTCAAACTCCTGCTCAGGCTAAATGGTTTTCGAAAGCTGTCATGCATAAGCATTTTCCTCATTTACTAACGGAAGTGGGGACACTTCTAGGCTTAAATAGGTAGGAATTGGTAAACCCAATGGACATCCATGTGAATCTTAATGAAATCACACTCCCTTAGCCAGTTGGATTCTTGGAAGCCTCACTCTCTCAACTTATTGGAGGACAAGAACAGTTGGGCACAAGTCCCAAGGAAGTAGTTGATAAGATCTAACTAACTAGTTGTTAGAAGCTAGTTGTAGCTTGACCCATTCAAGCCATCATGTAATAAAACACACACACACACACACACACACACACACACACACACACAAGCTTGTCTCCTACTTTAAATAAAGTGATGGTCATTTTGCTCTCAATTTTAGTGTTAGTAATGTTGTTTCATATTCTAGTTAATTTTCTGAGTATTACTATTGTAGATCAAAATTTTCATAACTAATAAAGTTTAATAATTAATAAAGTATTAAAGTTTAATAATCAATAAAGTTCAATAAATTTACAAAGTTTAATAAATTACAAAAATAAGTAATAAATTTAATAAATTTTAATAACTTGTATTTAATGTTTAATAAGTTTATCTAATATTTAAAGTTCAATAAATTCAATTGAATAGTTGAAATAAAATAGCATGATTGTGATATTATTTAGAGTATCATTACATTGAAAGGCGTATACCTATTGGCAATGGGCACATTAAATACGTTTTTAATTCTTAATGCGGTTTTTATGGACAGGATCAAATGTAGATATAATATTCTTCGTCGTCACACTAAATGGAGGGTTCTGATTTGAAATATTAACTTCCTAGCTTTTATAAAGGCGTACGTTTATGTATTTACATTTTCACATTTACTTAATCTGATTAAAAATTTACTGTCTTGTCCAATTGATTGACACGTTTATGTAATTAGCAATGGAGTATGTGATTAGGAATGGAGTATGTGAAGTGCTTCACCTTATTTACTACCTGTAAACTTGGTAGCACGTTATTTACCACCTGTAAACTTGGGTGCACTTCACCTTAATCTTGGTGGGATGTGGATCTAAACGCTTGACACGTTATTTACCAGTGCACACTTAACCTAAATCTTTGTGGGATGTGGATGTAAATGCTCGACACGTAATTTACCAACGGGCACTTCACCTTAAGCTTGGTGGCATGTGTGGCACATTATTTACCAGTGCCCACTTCACCTTAAATGCTAGGAAGTCAGCATTTAATGGGTACATGGTGTCAGTTTCTTTCCTGGCTTATGGCCGCACTTCCAAGCCGTTTGTTCCAAGTCCACAACCTGAGCATTAGCCATTTTTGTAGTTGTAATTGCAGATCCACATTGCACTTCGAGCAAGCTTATATAGAGGATAATATTGAAGCAGAATCACAGATGAGGAGGAGCATAAAGGAAAGGAGGAAACAATCTTAAAGGCACATCATCAGCATCAACATCCACAAAGAGGTTAGAAAAAAATGTTATCTGCATTTTCTTTGGTTTTCTGGTTAGTAATCAGTTCAATAAATTTATAAACTTTAGTTATTATTAAAGTTTAACAAGTATTAAAGTTTAATAATTAATAAAGTTTATGGTGTTTGTAATTCTGGAAATAAATGATATTTCTATACATAGTTTGTTTTCATATTTACAAACAACATTAAGAGGAACTAGGAAAAATCAAAATCTGCATACTTTAGTAATAAAGTTTAATAAATTATTAAAGTAATAAATTTAATAATTTATATTAAATTATTAATAAGTTTATTTAATATTTAAAGTGGAATAAATTTAATTGAATAGTTAAAATAACATGATTGTGAAAGTTTAATTAAATTTGAAATTAATGTTTTTATAAAATTTTAGAATACTTAAAATAAGATAATTGAAATATTTTCTTATAAACTTCTAATATATTTAAATATAGAATAATTAAACTTTAAATAATTTATTTGATATTGAAATAAAAGAAACAATGATAATAATAAATAATTAAAAATGTAGATATTTACGGTACTCTTTTCTAACATCATTAGTTGCAATTGTCCTTGATGATGGGTGGAGCGTCGACTCAAAATGATGGATGTTTCAAAACTTCTCACACAATTTATATCCATAAATATAAAGAAGAACTATGACAAAGTGTGAAAACCTGCACACTCGAAAATATAAATATTATTAATTATTGTAATGTAAGTGACTTAAAAAATAGGTAAACTCATAGAAAAAATATTTTAATTGATATTCATGAAACAATAAATTTAATAGATGAGGAAATAGTGAATATAAATATTCATAGCAACAATAAACATCATTGCATATATAGTCATGTTTGAGTGAAATGATATTGAAGTGGCTTTGACAAAATATTTCATATAAATATCTTAAACTATGTTAAAGATTTAATTAACCTTTAATCCAATTAAACTATGATAAAGTTTTAATTTACCTTTGATCCAATAAATTATGATCAAGTTTTAATTTACATCACCTCGTAGGGAAGCTTCCTTCCATGCGATACATTGTGCCAATTCAAAATTCCTATCTTTGTGACAAAGGAAAACTTCGTTAGATTTTTTTTCAATAACTTCGCCAAAACTTCCATTTTGCAATGTGTCAGTGTTGCATTGTGACGAACATAACCTGATGTTGCAATGTGATGATACTCAATGTCACACTATGATGAACATAAACCGACATCACAATGTGACAAACATATTCCAATATCACATTCAATCATAACCTTTCACCAACATCACATTGTGATGCAATCCAACATCACTCAACATCGCAATGTGACAAACATATCCCATTGTAGCAATATGATGAACATACCTCAACGTTGCAATTTGATGTACAAAACCCAATGTCGCAATGTGATGTACAAAACCCAATGTTGCAATGTGACATACAAAGTCGTATGTCACATGTCACAATGTGATGAACATAACGCAATGTGACAAACATATCCCAATGTCGTAATGTGACGAACATATCTCATTGTAGAAATATGACAAACATTCCCCGACATTGCAATATGATGTACAAAACCCAATTATTGCAATGCCATGTACAAAACCCAACACTACAATGTGACATACAAAGCCATACATTGCCATGTGACGAACATATCCTATGTAGAAATGTGATGAACATAACCCAATGTCATAATGTAACAACCAAAATCCAATGTCAGAATGTGATAACACTAATATGTCAAACATACCCCAATGTCTTTATCTGATGTACGAAACTCAATGGCGTAATGTGACCTCCAAAACACAATGTCACAATGTGACTTACATAACCAAACTTCACAATATGCCACACAAAACCCAATGTCACAATTATATGAACATAACCAACATTGCAATGTCATCAACATAACATGACATTGGAATGTGACGAACATATCCAATGTCACAATGTGATGAACATATCCAACGTCGCAATTTGATGACCATATCTAGACCTCATCATGTGATGAGAAAAACCCGATGTTGCATTGTGATGACCAAAACCCAATGTTGCAATGTGACGAACATAACTTGATGGCGCTATGTGTCGACCAAAACCAAACATTGCAATGTAACAAACATAGCCCAACATCGTAATGTGAAAAACATGTCATCACATCAAAATCAATGTTGCATTGTGATGCAATCCAACCATAGTAAGTAATAGTCAACCATGGGAAACTATGTTCAAACATAGTTAACCAATGTCAACCATGGTCAACCATAGACTACATGGGTGACCTTGTTTGAACATGTTCAACCATAGTCAACCATAGTCATCCATGGTAAACCGAGTCCAACATGATAACCCATGGTCAAGCATAGCTAAACATGGTCACCCTTGCTCAACCATAATCAACCATTTTCCTAAATAGACAATAGTGGTCAATCATAGTCACCCATGGTCAACCATAGTCAATTGTAGCTTTTCATGGGAAACCATAGTTAACCATGCCAAACATGGTCTTACATAGTCTACATGGTCAACCATACTCAACATGATTGACCATGATTAACCATAGACAACATGGTTGACCACATGGTCAACCACAATGAACATGGTTAACCATAGTCAACATGGTTGACCATCCTTTACCATGGTTGACTATGTTGAATATGGTTCATTGTGGTTGACCATGTTGACTATGGTTGAATATGGATGACTATGGTTGACCATGTTGGCATGGTTGACTATGTTGACTATAATTGACCATGGATGACTATGGTTGACCATATTGATTATGGTTGACCATGGATGACTATGGTTGACCATGTTGACATGGTTGACCATGTTGACATGGTTGACCATGTTGACTATGGTTGAACATGTTGACAAGGTTGACCATGTTGACTATGGTTGATAATGTTTACTTTAGTTGACCATGATTGCCTATGGTTGAACTTGGTTGAGGATGTTTGACCATGTTGACTATGGTTGACCATGTTAACTATGGTTGATAATGTTTAATTTGGTTGACTATGATTGCCTATGGTTGACCTTGGTTGAGGATGTTTGACCATGTTGACTATGGTTGACCATGTTTGACTATGGTTGACTATAGTTGACCATGGTTAAGATGGTTGACCATGTTGACTACAAGGTCAACCATAGTTGACCATCTTCAGTACATGACTATGGTTGACCATGTTCACTGTGCTTGTGTAAGGCCTGTGCATACAGAGCCTCATAAAAATAAATATAATAAAACAATTCTTTCTAATTTACTTCTTTATTTACTATTCCAGCATAATAATAATGTTCAACAGTATAATGATCATAATGAAAAGCAATATAATGAGCATAATGAACAACAGTATAAGGGAATGCATAAGGTATTTACCTCAACCTGATGCTAAACCTAAAGCTGATGATGTTGAACCTGAAGCTGATGGATCCTGCCCAAACTGAGCAACCTCCTAGCCAACTAGGAACAACCTCTCTGTCTCCCTAGCTCTAGGAATCCTTATGGTTTCCTGGCCCTCGAGCCCAAAATTCCCAGCAACAATGGTGCCCCTATGAGAGTCCTCAAGAAAAACTATAAGCAAAACTGTTGCAGCCAAAACTGTTTCCTGCCCTCCTCCTTCTTTTCTCCCAATTTTCTTACCTTTCCCTCAACCAAAAATATCACCCAAACCAAAGATAGATTCCCTCCTCCAGTTCTCCCTTGTCCCTTATCTTCCTCTCGCTAATCCCTTTTCCCAACTGCCTTTCTCCCCATTAATTCCTCAACCACCATATCCCTCCCATTAATTGGTTCAACTACCAATAATAATAATTTTATAATAAAGTGTTCATAAATCTATTTTAATAATCCGTTAAACTAATATTTATCATTCATGATAATTAAAGAATTAATTAGGGTTGTTACATACACCCACCCTTCAAGAAACTTCGTCCCAAAGTTAGAGTAATTTACAATACAAGGGAAATGATACATGGTTCATACATTCATATCCAATAAACAACATTATCGGTAAGCAAAAAAAAAAACTTATACATACTAGTGTACATGTGCAAGAAATGCATGTGTAGCTAGCACATACAAGTCTTGTGCATGTACTAATGACAATAATTATCACACCTATAGTAATTCTTGTATGTGACCAATCCAATCAACAAGACTATTCATTTCATAAAAGATAATAAACCAATTAAAATGTTTGCAAAATCTCTTAATTACAATAATTTAGCACAACAACGTTCATTTAGACAATTGTAGTTCAATTAAGCAATTATGAATATACATATTTACATATTTTATTTTTTTGAAAGGGGAAAACAACAAATTCCACTATAAGGCAAAATTCCCATACACTTCCAACTATTTCTATTCATCCTTCCTCCCTAACTTACTTCCATATTCCATGCCTATCCTTCCTCCGCTGGACTATCTTGGAGCCTCAACTATATTTACCTAACTTCAAATAGAACCCGTAAGTGGAAGTGTCACTCTCTTGACCAAGCTTACCCAACAGGAAACTGATAGTCATCATCACACGTCTAGGGGAGTGTGAGCTAACATTGTCCTCCCATGACTCCAGGTTTCATAGGATACACGGTGGGAAATGCCTCCACCCCTCCTAATAGGACTAGGGTCCACACCCTGTCATGGAATATACAGTGGCACTTTGTTGTTGGGAATTTTGTCACTGTATATTCAATTTTAGGCAGTCTCACCACCTGAAAAACCTGCACTGATCCATATATCATAGAAATGCATTCAAACCAACATAATTTCACATACAAAGGTTCATACCATATTGTTTCTCGGTTGGTGTTCATGTTAAGCCCTAATGTTGGCTCATTACCCCTTAATTGGGGCATATTAGATTAGTAATGTTATTTTATTTATGTCGGCTTAGGCCATTAGTTGTAATTTAGATTAGTAATTTTATTTTAATTATGTCGGCTTTAGGCCATTATTTGTAATTATACCTCCTAGTCTCCTATATATACCAAGGAGACATTTTCATTTTGAATCATCTTGTACTTGAACATTTAAGTGGGGTAAAAGGAGGTTGCCCCCTCGAAGAGGCTTATTATCTGAAATTATCTCTTTTTCAAGGCGTTGAGTACTTTTCCTGAGGTTTTTCTATGCTATATTGATGTTTGGTTCTTAACATATGGTATCAGAGCTCAAGGCCTTGGGGTTTCGCTGCTACATCTGAGACACCGTGGAATTTTCGCTATAAATTTTTTTCTACAACGTTTCAGAAGGAACAACTTGGAGGGTATTTATAAGATGGATCAAGGTACGTTGTGTTCAAAATTCATCTCCTGAGGCCTTATAATTTCGGAGATATAGCCTGTACAAGATAGGGTTCTGGAATCATCCTGAAATGAGCCTTTGCAGCATTTTCGCCATAAAAAACTTTATGTAATGTGTCAGACCCTGAACTCCAGGGCACATTTACAGAAATTAGTTTTCTATCTGTGGTAAAATGTTCAGTTTCTGGGTCATCCTAAATTTATAGATACACCTTGTGTAAGATAGGGTATCTAACTAGTCCTATTGGCTAGTCTCAAGAAGGTGTTCCAGGTAAAACAATCATAACTTCTTCCCAGAGTATCCAAATTGAGTGGGACTGGTTGCATTGGATCGTGGACAGTCTGTAGTATTTTGGGTGTGAGTTTCAGAATTTTATATCAATTATTCTGTGCGGGGCACACTATACAAGTGAGATCTCCTGGAAAGGCCAAAAATCAGCAAGTTGTGGGGAAGTTATCGTAGATTCCACTTGGCACATTCAATTTTGATCAGACCTATGGCATTGCAGAGAAGAAATATCAGAGAACTACCTAAAGGAAATTTTCATACCCAGAAGGGCCGAAATTTGGGAGATATAATAGAATAAATATTGTCTAGCAGAACCACCTCAAAATCAAGACTCAAAAGTGATATTTGGCCAACATGCCACCCAAAAAGGGACCTCCTACACCAAATAAACCTCCAGAAAGTCCTAATTGGACTCTTGATGAATGTGAAGAAATGCGTAGGGACATAAATGATTTACAAAAGAAGACAGTAACTAAAGATGAACTACAAGAGATGAGGGATTCAATGGATACTAAGATGGATTCAATGGAAGCCAAGATGGATTCAATGGAAGCTAAGTTGGATACTAAGATGGATTCAATGGAATCTAAGATCATGGAAGTAATGAAAAATTTCGTAACAGAGAAGAC
>JASDQU010102000.1:40379-62574 GCA_032191745.1 Picea mariana
TTTTTTGTTATTTTACTCTCAACAATAGGTCACCCCCGAGGTAGAGCTATGAATCCATAAGCACTGGTCCTAGGCCAAATATAAAACACACAACAATTGGCTAACTATCTCTCAGTTTTTCCAACCACACAACAAATCCAAATTTCCTTCTCTCTTTCCCCCTCATCCTACACAACTCAAAGAAATGAACACCTTTCTCTTCCATGCAATCCTTGAGGCTATTCCATTTCTCTTTAGGGTTCTAATGCAACTCGTCAAGAAATATCCCTATTGGAAACTACAAGGATTCTCAGTTGTGGACAGTTCTTTCTGAACTTCCATCATTCTCATGCATACAGGAATCCATTCCCTCCTGGAATGATCAATAATTTATTACAACCATCAAGCAATGGATATCATCCTTCAACCATTTGTTTCCATGCTTCCCCCCAAGAGCACACAAATTCAACAAGAGTGAAGTGAGGAATTCTAAAATGAAATGATTAACCAAGAGAAACCCCCAAACAATCGATGATCAAGGTTTATATAATTACATGAAAACAAAAACCACATGGCCTTCTTCCCAAGAAGCTCATGTAACCCCTTTTCTCCATAAAATCAATTAGGGGGAAATAAATTATAATAAAAATACTTATCCCCTTAAGCCTCCTCTCTAGTGGAATCATAACCCCCTATCTCTTTTTTCCTTATATGTATTGCAACCCGATGTATTTTATTAACGTATATGAAGTATTACATTTCATAATCACTCTAGCCCCTTTTAAAATTTACCTGATCACCATCCTAAGTCACAATTACATAATACATTCTAGTTCATAAGGGTTAAAACCAGGGTGTTACATCAAAACTCCATGACTTATTATGCGGTAATTTTCAACAGTCAGGGCCAGCCAAAAGGAAGAATCAAAGACAAACAAGTTGCAAGATAGGAAGCTAGAAAAAATGCAGAGAGAGATGAAGCTGAGATATCTTCCCCCATCTCCATCTCATCTCATTCAAGTTCCATAGAAGAAAATGAAGAGGCACTGACAGATAAAAAGAGAAGAGACAAAGAGAAAGTACTAAAGAGGAGGAACAATGCAAAAATGCAACAAAATTTAGAAGCCGACAAAGCAAATTCTAGGGAGGAACATGAATCCAAAGAAAAAGCAGAAGTCGAAGAGAAAGTTGTTCTAGAAAAAGAAAGGGAGCTAGCTGAAATGGCTAGAATAGCAGCAGAATTAGCAGAGAAAGAAGTAGTGGATAAGGTTGTTGAAGAAGAAAGGCATAAGAATAATGTAAAGGATAGAGAAGATGACACACACTCGTTGGACTTGGATATTCCAAGAACATACACAACAGGTGCAGGAGAAAAAAATTAAGCATTGGTTTAGATCTCAAGCCGTGGGCACCTTTTCGGTCATCAGATATATTAGATTTATGCAGTTTCACATATGATAGTAAAATTGTCCGAATCATGAAAGATAGAGTAAAAAAGGCTCCAGCAGTAGAAGGATCCCCTTTTTCAGTAGTTACTCAATTCCCCATCACATGAAATTGCAGGGAAGACCCTTTAGCAGTATCTAGGGAAGGATTTGCAGTTATGGATGCAACCGTGGAAAATATACAGACGTTGTTCCAAGAGAACGAAGAAAACGAGATGAGGATCAAATATTTAGAAGAGAGGCTCCAACAAGTAAATGTTCATGAAAGGAGTCTTCTCAATTTTAAGACCACTGCAGAAAAAATGAGGAATGATTTGGAGGGTGCCATCATTGACATGTATGCCAAACAACATCTCTTCCAAAATCTATCTATACTAATTATTGAACAAAATAACCAGATACAAATGCAGCTGACACAATAAAACACTATCCGTAAAGGTATAGAAGACAATGATACATGGATAGCAGAGAATCCTGATTCACCTTTGAAGTTGTATACACCCTGAAAATCAACAAGGAAGATAGACCTATATTCATTATAACATTTCTAGTAGGTAGGAAAATGGGTAGAAAAAGAAGTAACCAAGGAAATGGGGATCCATTCAAGGACTCACAAAGTGGCCCAAGAGATAATAAGGAATGTTCATCTCCCAATATTAGATGAAATTGGGAAGAATTTGGTCACAAAAGAGTTGGTTAATGTAGTTCATGACAAAACGAGTTGAAGGAGACAAATAGTCGAAGCATCAACCTTTGTCTCTACTAATATTATTGACAAACATCTACTATAGCTGATGAAGCTTCACACTATGATACAAGATTATATGAAAATATTGGAGAAATATATGAGCACCTTGCTGATAACATCACCATGATCGAAGAAACATTGGAAAAACTATCTTACAGGAGGATCGAGTCACTGTATAACCAGTTGGAGGTTTGCACAAGTTATATTTGAACTAAATGTTAATAGGAAAAGGACAAAAACTTGTTTTCCTTTCATATTTCTTCTAACTACTTCAAATTTCATCATATCTTCCACTTGTCATGAGAAAGAAGAAGGTGAACAATTATGCAACTTCCTCTTCAAGAAGAAGGAGAAAATACAACTAGGAGTTACTACCTTTTGTATAAAATAGACTAGAGACTCCTTTATGAGGGACTTTTATTTTGTCTTTTGAAGCATTGTATAGCCCCAAGAATTTTTTTGAGAACTTATATAGTGTTAACGAATATTGAGAATTCGTCGGGGCCAACATATTATATAAGGAATTTTGTATAGAAACTGATTGAAGATTTGAACTACTTCAAGTGAATATATTAGTTGTTTCTATGGACTGTAAGGATACTTTGTTTGTTGTATACTAATTCATATGCAAACTCTGATGTTATGCAGTTATTGACATTTCTTTGAATACTTCAATGCCTTGAGTTTTGTGGGTTATTATAGAATATTTTTTGTGATCTAGACTAATCTGATTATACACATATGTATGTTATTGCCTCCAATCTTTCTCTTTTTATACGACTAATTGTATTAAAGTTGCGTAAAGTTTTGGTTGCATTATAACTAACTAGTTACTCTAACATGATCCTATCTAGAATAGGTTAGCATATATTAGTGATATATTAGTTTCCTTTTACATAAATTGTCTTAATTTACATCTATGCATTTCAACCACCCACTCATCAATACACCATATCGTAACTGGTACAAAAACCATAAGATAACAATAAATGGAAGTCGAAGAAAATTTTGGATGGGACTCCTAATCCAAATGATGTATATTATAATTGGGACTATATACTGGGGAGTTCCCCTTGTTGTTGCTAGGTGAAGTTGAACCCATCAATAAGATAGTAGTTTTCTTCATTGGTTTTCTAGTGCTTGTGCCACCACCTATTTATTTTGTGCAATATGTCGGTTTCCTTGTATTTGTTGTTTGGCTACTTGATTTCTTTGAAGTTCCAACCTCTACTTGTTGTTTAGATTTTTGTGTTTTCTTTAGGATTATTGGCACCCTCCATTCTCCAGGACAATATTTCATAGGCCATTGCACTTCATCTCCCGTGACACAGTATCTCAACTGTAGTCATTCCTTCTTAGGATCTCTCTTAACCTGGATCCACATGTTCTATCTTGAATATTGAAAGTTAGTTATTCCTTGGTTCTCCCTCACTACTTTTGGCAGTATGCTCCATGTGTTTTCAAGTTTCTCCTACATATCACTATACAACATGGAAATAATGTTGGAGTTTTCCTTTATTTTCTTCGTATATGAAGTGTGCCATCATGTTTTATATTTTTTTGTGCAACATTTCCCTAGCCTTTGGAAGAATCCTTTGTGTTTTGGTTCTCCCCATCCAACCGGTGCTATAAATATGATTAACCAATAATAATGGAATTATGATACTAGATCCTACGCATCCTTGTAATCCTCCAAAAACAAGTTCAATAGATAAGGATCCAATTGAGTAGACTCCCCTTTGCGAACTGCACGAATGTTGCTATTACTCCTACAGGGGCTTACTCTTTGTAACATTTTCTCAAAAGTTTACATTCCATCATTCTTTTTGTAAAATTAGTTGTTGGTTAATTTACCTGTCTAATAACCATTCCATTGGATCCTCTGTCAACCCCATATTTTTTCTTCATGTCATCTTCCAAATCATTTTCTTTAGTTTTTTCATCCATTTATTG
The DNA here is from genome assembly GCA_032191745.1 of Picea mariana. Classification (NCBI taxonomy): domain Eukaryota; kingdom Viridiplantae; phylum Streptophyta; class Pinopsida; order Pinales; family Pinaceae; genus Picea; species Picea mariana. The sequence goes on from JASDQU010102000.1 coordinate 44,505, forward strand.
CTTTGATTTTTCTCCATTTGTTAGTAATCATGTAATTTCTACAATTAAGTCCATATCAATGGATACAGGCCTATCCATTGATAAGATTCCTCCATGTACCAATTCCATTAGTTGTTTGAAACATCCATTTACATATTTTCCTATCCCAAAGTGGAGAATTTCCAACGGGTTCATGATTCATGTGTTATATAGTCCCGCAATCCATTGTTTTCGATCCAAAATGGAATCTCCCAATGGACCATCTCCTTTACTCTCCATGTAAATTTTTTTCATGAACTCAAGAAACTTCCCTATGTTTTCCATATCATCATAAACATACTTTGGTTTGTTAACAAACCCATTATGTCACCAACTACTTTGACTTCTTTAGGTATATGCAACCGTGATAGTGTTAGTTCCTTCTTCCTACACGGTGTTCTTGGCACGATATATTTTTCCCTAGTATTCTTATTTCCTACTGATGGCCCTGCCATTTCCACTTGGTTCTCTTCCTCATATTCTATTTTGTTTGAGTTCTGTTGGTCTATGATATATTCAACCTATACTTGTTCCTCCGACTATTTCACTGGCTCTATTACACGGTGTTGTACTTCATCAGAATATGTTCGTTCATCATATTACTCATTCCATCGTACCTATGGTTGAGTTGTGCCTAATCCCATTTTCTACATGGGGTTTTTATTTGTGCTATGGTTTTGTGTTTTTCCCCACAGGTCGATATCCATTTCCTCTATCACCAAAATTTGTTGTTCATGCTCCTCTATAATAATCATACTCACTGGTGCGATTACCAAGGAATGAATGGTGTCCATGTCTACCACTCCTTGAAGAGGAATTGATTTTTCCCCATCGGTTTCTATGTTCTATGGAGACCAAGTTTGGAGGGGCCCCATCCTTTGGTATGCACTGTTTATGTTTGTCTTTAGATTAGTTTTTTACATTTATGTTTGAAGATTTCAATTCTAGTTTTTGTTTTGATTTCATCTCAGATAATTGGAATTTGATTTTTGTAGGTTAGTTTTCCTATTGTGACGTGTTTAATTTAGAAAATTACTCTCATATTGGTACACCTATGTTTGAAACATCTCACTATAATGTACTGAGTCCATGCATTACTTCAAATTGCATTTTGTTCCTGCACTTAACATTCTTGCACCAGCACACTCTGCATTCCTGCACTGACATACTCAACATTCCTGCATCAGTGCACTCAAAATTCCTACACTGCACTATGCTTCTGTACTATGTTCGATGCAGTAGCATCGCCAAAAAAACGTGAGTGGAGGACAACTGGATATGCCAGGGTGAATTTTGAAGGCATTTTTTAATTTCAAAATGAAGAATCATTTATGTAACAGATGGAAGGATGTATTTTCTTTTAATGTTTTGGGGATTGTAATACAAATCTTGAGCATTTTCTCTCATCTGTCAGTTGTGGGAATTTATTGTAATAAATGTAAAGTAGATGGTAGTATTCAATTCGATAACATAGCTTAGAATAGTAAGAGGGAAAACTCAAGAATACTCTCTTGTATGTAGGATATTATCATTCTCATTATAATTTGTTGTAGAGAAAGAGAGCATAGGAGAGAAGATAAGAACAAAGATTGTAGAAGTTGTATGAGAAGATAACTGTTGTTATTGAAACCATGTACATAAGTAATTGAATTAATATAAGAAGGCTTTGATCCAATTTCATGGTGTATTATGGTTGCTGTGTGTATATATTTAATGGTATGTTTGAAACTTGCTTATATTCTTTGTTATGAATTTATTTCAATGTTGTGTGTGTATGTGATTTCATTTTGAATATACGGAGTCCGTGAGAAGAGTATAAATTTCAATTGTTTCTCTTCCTGAGAATTCATGCAAGGAGTGCAGTGAAAGTATGCAAGGAGTGCGTTGACAAGATTCTGAGGTTTAGCCCAGAAAGCTTAAGAGAGATATTGTTGATATTATATCTGTAGACTGCTAGTATAACATAGCGCCATGCAAGGTTTGCATAGGTTGAGGAAAGTCTTAGAATTTTCCAACCCAAGGAATTGGTTGAAGAAATTCTATCGCAAGGAGTGCAAAAAGTTGGAGCGGTTGAATAACCAGAGGCTACTATGAAAGCCACAAGGTATGTGTGCAGGATTCCTAAAAATGTCAGAGTTCATAGAGAGAATTAAAGATCAGGAAGGATAGAGGCTTGGAAGAGTTCATGGGAAGAACGGGGGTCAAAATCATCTCATGGAAACAAGCTAATAAGGGTTGATGATGAGTTATTTGGCCAAGATCCATTTAGATTCCAGATGGATGGTAGAAATCCTCAAATGGAGAAGCGTCGATATCCATGGGTTGTTGGATCTAGTAAATTTGTGAGGAGGATAAGGGTTGACAGTCATTCAACATTTGAAAGCTCAGGAGAGATAGTAAGTCATCAATATAAGGGAATATCAAACCATTCATTCCTTTCATGGGAAGGAGAAATCGAGAATCAGGAGCTAGAAGGGAGAAGGAAGTCATTTTCCAAATTCGCGAACCACAAAGTTCTGATTTGCGAAAAGAGGATCTAGACTGTTGATTTAGGGTAAGTGAAGTCGGGAGTTCAGAGCTCGAGCGAAGGGAGGAGAGATACTTCATGAGTTCCCAATATGTGAAGTCTCGTAGAACTCAGAAGTTGGGCGCCATGACATAGCTAGAGGTCACATCAGTGGAGAATAGGGTAAATAGATAGCTCTCTCTAGAGTGTTAACTCAAATTTTGGGAGTTTGACAGTCGAGCAAGTCATGGTGACTCGCAATAGAATACCCGAGGTCATGAAGTGTGAAGTGCCCTTTTGTTAGGCTTGTGGTAATGGCTGATGGTCGTGTGACGGAATCTTGTGCCCAGTGCTTGTTTGCACTGGTGAAGTTCGTAAAATGGACTTGTGATTTTTATGTGTTAAAGGTTCCAGTGAGGACCAAGGAGCCATTTTGGCTCAGAGGAGTTCAAATATCCATTTCTCAGGAGGTCAAAAAACCATGCCGAGGTAGGCATTCTACATCAGGAGGTATCAGAGCTTACAAATATTGTTTTCTGTAAGCAAGAGAAGATAGGGGAAAATTGTGATTTGAATTCTGTGTGGAAATATTGGATCAATTCCACCAAGGAGACGTCCAGAAAGAGATTTACCCGATCCAGCCATGGAAATGGAAATGAGATAACTTCATTTTCGATTATATGCTATGGAGACAACATAGAGACAAACATCTGACATGGAGATATCAGTGAGGTTGAAAGTGATATCGAAGAAGGAGTCGAAGAAGTTGTAGCCGAAGATGCTGCATAGGAACATTTGCTAACAGTTGTTGCAATAATGGGTGCTAGAGAAAAATTGGACATCTCGATATATGAAGGCAACTTGGATGTTGAGGATCTATTGTATTGGTTTAGAGCTCTAGGTAAATACTTTGACTATGAAGATGTTGAAGAAGATAAGAAAGTAAAGAACATTGTCACTAGACTGAAAGGACATGATGCACTGTGGTGGGATGAATTACAGGCTTATATGAATTGCAAAGGTAAACACATAATTAAAATATGGGACATAATGGTAGCTAAGATGAAAGCCAAATTCATACCCAGATATTATCAAATCAATATGTTTCAAAGAATGCATAATTTGAGATAGAAAGGGATGACAATGAAGGAATATATAGAGGAGTTTTATGGGTTAAACATTAGAGCTAGTCGTCACGAGAGTGATGATGAAAAGGTCACCAGATATATGAATGGCTTGAGATATGAGATTAAATATGAGATGAGCATGATCACCATTAGAAATGTGTAATATGCTTATCAGGTTTCTCTGAAGGCAGAAGAGAAGTTGACTAGGAAGAAAGATTAAAGGGGTAGAGGTAGAAGTCAGAGAAAAGGCAAAGAAATTGCCCAGGACAGAGTACAGAAGCTCAAGGATGAATAAAATAATTCCCATAACCACCCCAAAAGTGGAGAAAGTTCACAAGGAAGACAATATGCTGATAGGAACACCTTTCCTCGAGAAAGAGGAAGAGGAAGAGGCAGAGGAGGTGAAATAAAGTGTTTTGTCTATGGAAAGATAGGACAAAAGTCTTGGGAATGTCTTGATAGAAAAAGGGATGGAGGGGGTGAAGCTCACATTTTAGAAGAAAAAAGGAGAAATGTTGAGGCAAAATATGCAGAAGGTGGAAGATCCTTGATGATGATGAAAATTTGCTTGAAACTAGAGAAAGAGATGGAGAATCCAGTCCATAGGAACAATTTGTTTAGGAATGCTTGAAAAACTAAAGACATGGTATGCAAGGTGATAGTTGACAGTGGAAGCACAGATAATTTAGTATCCACGAATATGGTGGAGAAGATGGAATTGGAGGCGGTTTCACATCCAACCCCATATAAAGTTTCATGGTTGAAAAAAGGACATAAGGTAACAATTACTAAACAATGTTTAGTAGAATTTAAGATAGGGGGTTATAGAGATGAGATTTTATGTGATGCTATTCCCATGGATGTCTATCCTCTTTTTTTGGGGAGGCCTTGGAAATATGAAAAAAATGTTATTCATGACAAAAGAAAGAACACTTACACCTTAGATAAGAATGGTAGGACTCATATGTTCCTACCAATTGAAGACAAGAAGGTGAAGGCAGAAGAAAGCAATACTATACTTCTCATGAGTGGGGAGGAACTTCTTGATGAAGTCAAGAAAGATCAAGAAATGCAATTTGTTGTGGTGAGAAAACCTAAAGTCATTTTGGCCAGTACCTCGATAGATGATCTACTAGAGGAAATTCAGGAAATGTTGGAGAATTTCGCTGATATCGTGGTGGAGGATTTTCCTTGTTTGTTTCCTCACATAAGAAGTATAATCCATCACATTGACCTTATACCAGGAGCGAGTTTACCAAAAAAATCAGCATACAGACTAATGCCACAAGAGAATGAAGAAGTCAAGAAGAAAGTCCAGGATTTTATGGAAAAAGGGTTGATTAGAGAAATCTTGAGTCCATGCTCTGTGCCAACAGTGTAAAGTCCAAAGAAGGATGGAGAATGGATAATGTGTACAAAATCGAGGGCTATAAACAAAATCACCATCAATTATAGATTTCCTTTACTTGATGGATGACTTGATGGATTACTTGAGTGGAGAAAAGTTTTTTCAAAAATTTATTTGAAGAGTGGATATCACAAGATTAGAATGAGAGAAGGTGATGAATGGAAGACAATGTTCAAGACAAATGAAGGACTGCATGAATGGCTTGTCATGCCATATGGATCAACGAATGCACCAAGTACTATTATGTGATTGATGGATGAAGTCTTGAAAGATTTCATTGGGAAGTTTGTAATTGTATATATTCATGATATGCTGATCTTCAGTAAGACTAAGGAAGAGAATTTGAGTCATTTAACTTCACTAATGAGGAGGTTGCAGCAAGAGACGCTGTTGATAAATCTGAAGAAGTCATCTTTCATGAAGACAGAGCTTATTTATTTAGGTTTTGTGTTCTCTTCGAATGAATTGAAGATGGATCCGAAGAAGGTAAAAGAAATCAAAGAATGGTCATCACCAAGCAATATCTTTGAAGTCAGGAGCTTCCATGGACTAGCCAATTTTTATAGGAATTTCATCAAAAAATTTAGCGGGATTTGTGCGCTGATGATGGACACAGTCAAGAAAAGACATAAATATTTTCATTGGAAAGAGGTGTTTGACAACTAGGGCATGTTGGAAGCCAATTCGCATTTTTGTCCTATCCTTATAAGATGCCTACACCAGTGTTTTGCAACCCTTGATTTTCATCGCAATCTTTGAATAAAATGACACTATTATTTCGTGCATTTGCACACCTACCTTTTTTCTCGTTTTCACGACTGCAAGCGTGAAAAATTTAATTTCAAAGTCACATTAGAATCGTCACTGGATTATTATGGTCACTCTTGTCTATGTGTTCATTGCATTTCCAATTTAATTATAGTCGCACAGTTGGCAAGACTCCAAGATCTTTACTCATTTGGCATTCTTTAATTGATTAATATGACTTCATTTTTATAAGATTGTGATGATATTATAATGACTATCATTGAGTCCTTAATACATTGGTGGTTTGATGTTCTATAGTCTTTCATCGATTTCCTTGACACATTGGTTTCATGAAAACACATTCACATTGTGGTTAGAACCTTGGTGTAATCATTTCATACAACACATATTTGTGATGATCGAACCCTTGGTGTTGATTTCGAATCATTGTTTTGATTTTAAAACTATGCAAATGCTATGCTTATGCCAATTTTTGGGTCGACTTACCATAGATTTCATTAATTTTTTAAATGGCATTGTTTTTAACATATGCAATAGTGATTTGAATCACCATATACGCCGTCGGTTGTACATTGGGAAATGATTGTTTTGCATGGGTGGATTTCATTCCACCACCCTCGCACACTCGGGCATTAATGCCTCCCTCCTATCCCGGGTCATCTCTGTTGATTTTTGGGTAAGCCTGTGAGCTATTCGATCCTGTGAATACCCTGTCCAAACCCTTGCCCGTTCACCCATCTCATTGTGTGCTCCCGTCTATGGCACCAATGGTGCGCATAGAGCCGAATGGTAGCCAAACACTCCTGCTATTTGACAATGCCCGTAAAGATTTGGAAAATAACGACTGGCTGGTGTTTATCCAAAGGTTTGAGGGTTTCAACCTTTCGGTTGCCCAACAATTCACCCTCACCTTTGACGGATGCAGGGCTAAGGTTGGAGACATACAACTCGAGCTGAATGAGGAATTCTTAAGCTTGACTACAGGACTACCAGCTACAGGGAAAAGGTGGTTTAAAATTCCAAAGTAGACGAGGTGCCATGGCCGCTCCTATTCACATCAAGGAAGATTGTTTCCTGTGATAAAGGTATGCCTCTTACTACCCTCAAACCCAGGTGGCAAGATATTTTAGCGATTGTTAAACAGTTTGTGACCTGCGAAGGTCGTTATGGCTTGGTATTTCTATATCACCTCTGGTTATTGATGAATTTTATAGGCTACCCTTTGAATATGCCACATTATCTCTTGTGTAGTCTTTACAAGATGTCCAAAATATTCAAGCGTGAGAAGGCTGATAGCATCCTTTTTCATCACTCCTTGATCAAACTTATTATTGTCCACCATTTGAGTCTTAATGGTGACTGTTGGCAAGCCTTCCTATCTAGGAATGGCTTTTCCACTCCCGAGTCTGTCCAAGTGGACAAGGTTGTGGTTATTGAAACATTGGTTTCACCAGCTGTGCCACTTCATATCCTTCTACCCCCTTTCAAACCCTCGGATTGCCCCGACATAGACCTACCCGATACAGTGGCTGACCTATGTGCTAAAGAAAATACTAAGTCCATCAAGAGGCCTGTGAGAAAGAAAGGCAAAGGTGACACTGCTGTCAATAGTAAGGGGAAGAAAAATGCTCNAGATGTGCTAGGAACAAACCCAAGCAAAATGTTGACCAGAAGCTAATAGTGTTGACCGAGGACTCGGACTCTGAAATTGAATGATTCTTGACTGAGGAATACCCCTATTCTCATGACCTATGCTCTATGGAACCCTATGACTATGTCTCCAACTTACCTCTGTGCCTCAAAAATGACCCAAACTACCCGGGAATCAAGATGCACAAGGAAACCCCTAGTAACTTGAATAAACCCTCGCCTGTGATGCCAAAGCCCGATAAATCATCGTGTACTCAATGTAATTCACCGACGTTTACACCGACATTCCCCTATTGCAATCTAAGATCAAATCGTTAGAGGAACGGGTGACAGTCCTGTGGAAGGAGAATGACAGGCTTCAAGCCAACGAGAAGAAACAAAAAACCACCGGTTCGATTGTCTTCAGAAATGTCAAAGCAGCAACGGCCTTTGTCAATTCAAAATTATTGTGACCGAGTTTTTTTCTTACTGCCCAGGTATGTGTTTCAACATCGATTTTGCTTTATGAGTTTTCTTGAATTAATATAACAGATTGGGTTTTGCCTTCGATTACTCCGGTTTGTTTTAATAGAGTTAGAAATGGTTCTGTTACTTCGAATTTCAAGGAATGATTTCGTTTTTATTTATAATATAAAATATTTCATTTGGAATTAGCATAAATTAGTTTTGTTTGCATCGATTCATTTTTCTAAAAATCCAATATAGCTATGACTTGGTTAATGAGATTTTATTATTCTCAGATTAGTATAAACGATTGATTTGTTTTCGATTCTATTTGGTTCGCTTTGAAACAATTCTGTACGTTTGAATTAATATAATCAATTGGGTTTGATTTCATTTAGTTCTATCCAAATAAACAAGTCTGTTTCATTTTGAATAAATATTCTCGTTTGGATTTTGATTACATTCGACCTGTGCAAAAGATTTGTTTGCTAAAATCGTGTAGCTGTGTTGATTGATACGATTTAGCATATCGATTGTGTCGGCTTTAATATAGTTCAATTTATTTCTTATGGTTTGATTTTGAAATGATTTCGTGTGCTTGAATTGGCATGATCCTTTACATATGCAATGCATCAATATCATTGATTGGTTTTGTAAATACAATGTAATCTATTAAAGCGAAAAAACAACTCTGTTAGTTATGGATTTAAAAATGATTTTGTTAATGGTTGAGTCGACATAAATTATTGCATGAAAAATTTACTTGATCGGTTACAGTTTGTGTCGATTGGAATTGATTCATTAAAATGATTTCATTGGTTTCGAATTATTTAAAACGATTCTGTCTACTCCGAATTGCAAATAAGAGTTGTGTGACAGATCGCACATATTCGGTCGCAATTGAAATAGATTCAAACAAGATTTCATTTGCTATCGATTAGCATAGAAGTTGTGGTCTAAATGATTCGTTTTGTTTTCAATTAGCAATTAAATATTTGAATATATTTCTGTTAGCATTTCATTGATTTAAAACGATTATGTTTTCAAATTAGACCAGCTACAAAATCATGAGATTCTGTAGCTAGTCTTAAAATTTATATTTTTGTTAGTTTTACAAATAAAATATCACCTAAACTTGTCTATTCTTGTCCACTTTTAGGTGCATACAAATTTCAATGACCAATGGGATATGTTGTGGTAGTTTAGGAGATACTCTTGTGATATAGTTTTGTTATAGGTTGTTAGCTTTAGTTAGGAATAGAGACTTGGGAGATTATTCCCAGATTTTTGTGAATTGTTTTTGATAATTCCCACATGGATGTTTAACCCTGTGGTCTTTAAATACTTGTTATTTTTTTGTAATGGACCCATCATCATCACTGTTGGGAGAACCAGACTATGGATTTATAATAATACAGACTGGGATGAAAGTTGATGTCTTGTAACAGCTTTAGCTTTCAATATATCAAACTTTTATTTCAAGTTTTCTTCATATCAGTTTGCAATTAATTATCGACTACTTTAGCTATCGTAATTCGTCACAGGTTGATGTGATTTGGTTTATGTGTTGTCCATATCTGATCTCTCTTATTTGAAAGAATAGCAATCACTTTGTTTCAATTTAATGAATTAAAGGTTTATCTTCTTCGTTAAATGAATCATTTTGTACAAATCTTTGCACATAGATTTATCTAAATGTGATGATTTGTAAATTCTAAGATTGTTGTAATTTTTTATGTCTTGTTTGTCCTGTCATTTATATTTGAAGAGCACAACTGCTTCTTGTTTACGAGAAGCTTGTGGAGAATCTGGTGCGGGTTTCCTCCCACCGAACAACTAAATTAACGATTGCATATAGGACAAACCTGAAGCGTTACTTCAGGTGAGTTTTCTATTTGTTATTTAATAGTTAATTTATTAGTGTCATTTAAGTAGTTTAGATAGATACATAGTTGAGTTTTATAGTTAGAATTATTATTTTAATTGTTCAGCTTAGATATTTTTCATTTTATTTCTTTATCATAAAATTATTAAAATAAAAAACAATAGCTTTGCTGTCATAGGATAGTGTACAAATGATTTTTGTAGGTTTTCATTTAAATCTGTAATATGTAAATATTGTACATTTGTGATTAAGATTTAATTCTGTTAATAATTGAACATTTGATTTCATAGGATTATTATTGTATATTATTAGACAGTAGACTGTATATGTATATTTCAATTTTGTTTTTAGTTTTCTTTAGTTATTGTTTTCATTTAGATTAGTTTCTTAGTGTAGTTTTCTTTCGTTTTCCTAGGACTTAGATCGGCCAACGGAGCTGCTAAACCCATCAGGGTGGATCATCCCAAATGGCTTGGATTATTTAGACAACCCCAAACCGGATCCACTCTTCCAGTTGGCGAGCATTCAATTTCGCTCGTCAACAGGGCGTGAATAAGTTGTTATCATGCTTAAACAATTATGCCCATTTTGAACTCTTTACATAACACTTAATGGTGATCACAATGATGCAGGGAAGCAAGAAATAGAATATTAACCATCAATCACACACATGAAATATATAGGGACGGATATCTCCTGAGGAAACCCATAAACAAAAAAACCTCTTCTTCTTGATATGATAAATAATATTTATTTTCTTTACATTATCATTCTTATGGTCTCCAACTCCTCTTGAGACTACAACCTCTGTTTTACAAGAAACAACTTGCCCAGAGCACCAACTCTGTAGTTTCTCTAGCACCCACTAGAAGGAAGCACTAACTCTCTGGTTTCCCTAGCACCCACTAAAAGGAAGAACCAAATCCCTAAGTGTTCCAACACCAACTGGATGGAAGCACCAACTTCCAGTCACACAGGAATCGACCTGTATAATAGAGAACAATATTTCTCCCTTGCACCACCCTACCACCCTAGTTTTCCTGGCTACAACCAAATGGAAGCTACAACTCCCTGTGTTCAATCCCCAGTTGAAACTTTGAGGACACCAATCCTCCCTAGCACCTCCCAACCACCCTAAAATATAAATATTTTACTTTTACAACTTTATCACAGTGATACAACATTTATCTATGGCTTACCAATCTCATAATTGTTCTCCTACACTGCTTTGCTCTGCCTGCATCAATGTCTCTCTCCTCGCATCTGTTGTGCTTTGTATTCTTCTCTCATATATGCATTTTTGTTCCTTTCTTCTTATGCACTTCAACTCCTACACATTACATGCTTCTACCCACATAAATGACACTCAACAATAGTTGTAATATCTTCTTTGTTCTGCATTTTTATATTCTTTCTGCACCAACTACATGCTATGCACAATGCCTCTACATGCTCTTCACTGCATCATTTTTCTTCCCTACAGGTTGTTCACTATAGCTCATTCTCACTCTTGCATAGATCGACAGCAGGAAAAATCACTTTACTTCTCTGTTTTACATATTTTTCTAACGTCGAGTCATATCTTGATCACCATGGAAACTATTCGTTATCCATGGCAGTTATCTCCATGCGTTCATCACCACTGGGAGTTATGATGAGATTCATTAGCTTCTCTGGCAGTTGAAGCTCTTCATTTTTTCTGTTAGTTACAGTCGATCATCTTTGGCTTCTAATCCCTTTCCTTCACGTGACCATCAATGATGATCAAACGCTTATTCAAAAGGCAGTTCTCGATTTCTTTCCGGTGAGCACTGGCTTTGTTTCATGATATGACCTTGGGATATGAGCTTCATGTGACCATGCAATTGTGGGCATGTCCATAGGTGGTTTTAGGGAAACCCACTTTTCTCCCCGCAATTCACCATGAGCCTCCACACATCCTTTCTCCAAAACCATGGTTTCGATTGCATCCCACTTACAAAAAATTAAGGCCCGAGCATGTTCAGGCCCCGCAATGGAGCATGCCTGTCGATCTCATGATATTGATGGTTATCTTAAACATATGGTTCATATATTTCCTCTCATGTCTGTGGACCAAATCTCTCCTTCCTCCATCAACAATTGAGGTTTCCTTCATGATCTGGGCTCTGGGAGTTTCAGCTCTCGAGCCCTGTTGTTGTTGACTAGATATCTTCCAGAATGGAATATATATTCACATATGTCCTCTTTAATTGATGACTCTACCTTAATTACTTTTTCCACATGCAATCCTTGGTATCAATGATTAGATGACACATGTCCCTCCAAACCAACGGATGAGATCGATTTCGTGATCCAGGGTCCAAGAGTTTCAATTCTCAAGTTCTCATTTTGTCCTGTAGCATTTCACCCAGAGTCCATGATCCAATGACACATGTCCCTCTCATATTAATGGTCGATATCTCCTTCATGTCTTTAGACTTTGGTGATTTCAACTCTCAAACTCTTGTTCATACTTCCTTTTCTTTTTCCCAGAGTTGACAATCCGCTAACGTGTGTCCTCTTTAATCCAACGACTATTCTTTTCTCCGGGACTTCGGCCTTTGGGACTTTGGGTCTTTGGGAAAGTATTGGTGTTAAAAAACCCTAGGAAAAACTCTCGGAGTGACGTAAATCTTGCGTCACTTGATGACATGTCATGATCCAAGCAGCTTCCACGTGTCACTGGGATTTGTGATTTCCACATATCTGAAATGCCAAATCAACTTGACACTTGTCATTCTCTGATTGTGCCACGTGTCCTTACTGATGTATTCTTCCACCTGTCTTTTCTGACGAGGTCTTTTGATGTGGTATACCACATGTCATTGAAGATAATATTTGTTGATGTAATCTGTAGACGTAGATCTCCCTAATGTAATGCTTATTGTCTAATCTACAGTTCTGACAGTTGACAGAACTTCTCATTCTGAGGATTTCAAATCTAAAAATTTCCTGAGTGTAAAATCCTCTCATATTTATATCCAAATTAAATTTTGTTCGTTCAATCAAGATATTGGATCGACGACTTGATCTTTCTATGATATAGCTCTACTATCTTATCTTGTCCTTCCACTCAAAATTGATCTGATGGTTGTGGTCAAATCGTGACTTCGCATGTTAGGTGTTTGAACAGGAGCCAACCTTGACTCTTTCAACATCCATTTTCTGAAATACTCTTAGATCAATGACCCACAACCCTCTGTGATCCAACGGTCCATATCTTATCGGGGCTTTTCATTTCGCGAAGCTGGAGGACTACACACCTTTTACTTTTCCAATTCATGAGTCAGTGAAATGTTGATCTCTTACCACGTCTCCTATGGATCCACTGGTTCATATCTCATCATGATTTCACATTTCGTGAATGCGGAGGTTGGCTCTCCTCTATTCTCTCGATGCTCTATTTCCCGATATCCATGGGTGCCAAATAAACGGTTCAATATTCCCTAAGACCGATGGCTCCTATCTCTCCTGAGCTTTCGAGTGTTGGATAGCTTCTTGGCCTTATCCTCCTCACAATTTTTCTAAATCTAGTGGTGCATGGCTATTGTCGTTTCTCCCTCCAAGTATTTTTTTGGTCTGTCTAAGTTCCTGAGTACTCTATCTCTCTTAAGCTTTTGCAACAATTTAAGCTCAGCCCTGAAGAACAAAGTTTTCTTCTTCACCTAATCTTACCTTTGATCCTTCTGCGAGCCTTGATGTATGGGATATCGTCTGTGCATTTCAGAACACTATCTCTCCTCAGATTTGATCTCTTCATATTGTTTCATTCTTCACCTGAGCTTACATTGTTCCTGTTTTTCCATCGATGCACACTCTAATACTGCTATCAATTACAAGCACACTTTGCCTATAAACATGCCAACAATCTCCCCCTTTAGCATTGATGGCAAACCTAAAGGATTTCATTTTTCTACATAGATGCACTTTTCTACTTAGATCTCCAACTATAGCATCCAGAAGACACCTTTTCTCCCCCTTTCACATCAATGTCAAAGAAAACATGCTCCCCTGATTTGTTGCAATACTTGTAGGAGGTATCATATACTCAATCAATACATACTCCCTCTGACAAGATGGATCTTCTTAGGTTTATAATGGGGTCACATCCAACTTCTTGCATAGATACTCAAACTGATATTTTGCAAGCGGGTTAGTGAATATATCAACAATTTGATCTTGGGATTGAATATAATGCAAAAAAAAACTAGTGTTGGTCACCTTTTCCCTCAAGAAGCGATACTTGATGGGTATATGCTTGGTCTTGGAGTGAAATATAAGGTTCTTTGACATACTGATTGCACTGGTATTATCATAATGAATTGGGATCAGTGCAGTATATTTTACCTCCAAGTCTGCAAGTGTCTGAATCATCCACAACACTTGGGTACAACATGTGGCAGCTGCAATATATTTAGTTTCTATAGTTTATAAGGAAATGGAACCTTGCTTATTGCTTAACCATGATACAATGGAATATCCTAAGAAGAATGCACATGCACTTGTGCTTTTCCTTTCATCCACACAGTTATCCCAATCAACATCTGAATAGACTGATAGTTGAAAATTTTTGATTTCTAGGATACCATAGGCCATATTCCATTGTTCCTTTCAAGTATCTGAATATTCTTTTGACAGATAAAAGATGACTCTGTTTAAGTGTGGCCTGATAACTTCCTACCATGCCAACAACATGCATTATGTTTGGACGGGATGTTGTGATTTACAATAGGTTTCTTATCATAGACCTATATGAACTGTGATCAACATCAAGTGAATCATCATCCTTTCTTAACTTACATCCAGTAACCATAGGTGTGCTCATAGGTCTAGAATCTTCCATTTGAAACCTTTTCAACATTTCTCTTAGATATTTTTCTTGAGAAATAAATATTCCTTCATACCTCTGAGTAACTTGTAGGACAAGAAAAAATGACAGTTCCCCTATCATAGACATTTCAAATTCAGACTGCATGGTAGAAGAAAATCATTTTACCAATAAGCATTACTGCTACTGAAGATGATGTCATCTACATAGACCAACAAAATGAGAAGATCATTACACTTTGTTTTGATATATAGATTGTTGTCAATTGTTTCTCTATTTAACCCATTGTCTTGTAGATACATATCCAATCTGTGATACCAGGCACAAGGATCTTGTTTCAACCCATATAAGGATTTATTCAGCTTGCAGACATAGTCAGGGTTATCTGACAGTTGGAAAACCTTTGGTTGTTCCATATAGAATTCTTCTTTTAGATCTCCATTTAGAAAATATGACTTCACATCCATTTGGTAGACTTTAAACTATTTATGACAAGCATAGGCAAGAAACATTCGAATACTTATAATCTTTCTACAGGTGAAAATGTTTCATCAAAATCCATTCCTTCTATTTGAGCATATCCTTTGCAAACCAATCTAGCCTTATTTCTTACAATATTTCCTTTCTCATTCATATTAATTTTGTAGACCCATTTGGATCCTATTACATTTTTATTTGTTGGCCTAGGAACAAGTTCCCAACTGTCATTCTTTTCAATCTAGTCCAGTTCCTCATTCATTGATTTTAACCAATTTACATCTTCACTAGCTTCATTGAAGTTCTTAGGTTCCACCATGGATATGAAGGCCATATGTGATTTCTCGGTGTCTGTGATTATCCTTCTCCTTGTTTTTACAACTTTGTCTTTCTCACTCATTATCTGAATTTCAGGATGATTCTTTTGAGTAATTCTAGAGGAAGGATTTTATATTGATTGATGTATGGACTCTTCTTGTCTAGGTGTCTCTTCTCCATATGATTATTGGAACTATTCATCTTACATTTCAGCTATGTCCTCTGTGGTAGGATCAATATTTCTCACCTCTCTTTCTGGGACTCCTTCATCAACCCTTAAATCAGTGCAATCAACTAATTTATGCAATCTTTTATTAAATCATATATATCCTTTACTATTGGTAGCATATCCTAATAATATGCCTTCATAAGCCCTGTCATCATACTTGCCAAGGTTTTCATTATTATTATTTATGTAGCACTTACTCCCAAAGACTTGAAGTGTTTGATTGAAGAAGGTCTTCCATAAAATAGTTCATAAGGTTTCTTGTCACTATGTGGTCTGAGGTGGGCCTTGTTAAGAATATGGGTTGTTGTGTGTATTGCTTCTAGCCAGTAAGTTTGACCAATGTTCTTCTCATTCGTCATTGACCTAGCCATTTGTTGAACTGTTTTGTTTTTCCTCTCAACTACTCCATTTTTTTGTGGAGTTCCTGGGATTGTGTATTCTCTCTTGATCCCATGTTTATCACAAAATTTCTTGAACTCACATGACATAAATTCTCCTCCTCTGTCTGATCCTACTGTCTTTAACCTCTTGCATTTTTTATTCTCAGTTAAAGCCTTAAATATTTTAAATTTCTCAAATGCTTCAGTTTTTTCTTGGAGAAAAGAAACCCAAGTAAGTCTAGAGTAATCATCAATGATCAACATAAAGTAGTTTTCCTTCCCTGTGCCTTCCTGTCTTGATGGCCCACACAAATCCATATGAACTAATTGGAGTGGTTTCTTTATTGAAGTATATCTCTTGGATTTAAACTATGTCCTGGTTATCTTTCCTACTTGATAGGGTTTACAAATAGAGTCTTGTGGCTTTGATATTCTTGGAAGATCTTTTACTGCCTCAAGATTTTTGATCTTGATTAAGTGGTCAAAGTTTATATGTCGAAGTCTCCTATGCCATAACCATATTTCATCATGTTTTCTTAGATGACACTCTTCTTTACCTTCTTTCATCACATATACATTATTTTCTATATTTATGCCTTTAGCCACCACTTGTCCCGAGTTTAAAGAATTTATCTTAGAATCCTTGGAAGTGAACACCACTTCACATCCTCTATCACACATTTGACTTAAACTGAGAAAATTATGTTTCATCCCATCTACAACAAGAACATCCTGGCATTTTCCTTTACCATTACTCAAACTGACCATCCCTTTACCCTGGATTTTACCTGGTTCATCATTTCCAAAGGTTACATTTCCTATTTTACTTTTACTTATAGACATAAACTTATCTGTGTCTCCAGTCATGTTCTTGGAACATCCACTGTCTATATACCAAGGGTATTTTTGTTTTTGAGCTGATAGTACTAGACCACATTTCTCATTGTCTTTATTTTTCCATGTGCTGGCATTTCTAGCTAAAGGATTTATCCTTGGATCTGCCTTGTACTTCTTTAAATGGCAGTTTGCAGTTTTGTGGCCAAAGTTATGATAGTTATAACATTCGAGCTCATTGTTCATTAGGTCAAAGTGATTGGTTCTACATTTTCTATTCATTGGATGCTTAGTTCTATGTTGTAAATACTCTCTATTTCTTGACCTCCTCAGTTGCATGTCTCTAAAGTTAATTTGATAGTTTACAATCTTATGACCAAAATTACAACAGTAAAAATAGTAGCCATGAAATAAATTTTGGTACCTAAAGGATGGCCTTGTTTTTGGCATTTGTTTCTCCATATTTTGATCTCTTTGTTTTTTATCAGGGATCATCTTGTCTTTATTAGCTATAGGTGACAACGTACTCTCTCATGGTATGATTGTCTGTTGACTTGGAACTTGATCATCTTTACTAGCTCTTTGCTTCCTGGTTGTTTTTTACTTGAACCATTTACATACCCTAAACTAGTCTTCAACAACGAAGATCTCTGTTTGCTCAGAATGTTGTTTAGTTCTCTTGTGGATTTAATTCTTGGAAGGTTTTGAATATACAATGTTTGAACTTCTTTTCTCTTTCAGAATTCTGATCCTTCTTCTTGTGTGGACACTTAGATGCAAAGTGACCTATCTTTCCATAGTTAAAACATTTGAAGGGAAATTTTCCTTCGTACTTGTCTGATCCTTTCTTTAGTCTTCTCACAATTTTTTCTTCAATTTCAGTAGGTTTAGAGTCCTCATTCCTATCAGCTTTAAATGATTCTTCTCTAGAAGTAGATTTATCTTTACCTATCCTCATTTCATATGCAGTCAACATTCTTGGAAGTTGATCAAAATTTAGAGTTCTTAGATCATTAAGTTATTGTATAGAAGATACCTTTGGGTTGAACGTTTTTGGAAAAGATCTTAAAATATTCTAGACTAAAAGTACATCTTCAAACTTCTCATCAAGACTCTTCATCGCATTCACTAGTTCTTCAACTCTGAGAAAGTACTTCCCAATAGTTTCATCCTCTTT
>JASDQU010102000.1:89012-101462 GCA_032191745.1 Picea mariana
CTTAAGGTGAAATTTTTGTTTTTTAGTATGTTTTCTTGGTATGCACTAATATGAATATGTAGTTATGTAATCCGTTGGTCAATGTGATCCAACATTCATATTCTATAGTGGTCATTTGGTCATGATCCATTGTGAGAAACTCATAAGTAAAATTTATTTTCTTTTGCATTAATATATTGCCTCAAGTGGCTACATTGGTTGGGCCATGGATAGATTCCCCCTTGAAGTTTTTTTACCATGGAATAAACTATGGTAATAATCTTTGATTTATTTGTGTGGGAAACTACTTAGGGTGTTCGACATGTGTGGAAATACCTATCTAGTTTTTCCACTATTTAACTCATCCTTTACCCTTTTCTATATGCAAATATCTTATAAACAAAATCTTAAATTTTGGAGGGAAGCTAGTCAAAATCATGCTGTTTGCTTACATTGTACACACTAAATTCACAAATTGCATGATCTATCCATTATCTCACATACAATTAAATACTACAAGTTAGGATTATGAATTACAATAAATGTTGTATCATTTACAATAAATGCCAAAATACTATAATATTTATACAATTTTAATTATTGTTATTATCATATCCTTTGGGGGACATATAGTATGGGCTCCAACTTGTTAATTAGGCCAAACACATATGCAAATTTTGTTATACGCTACGTATGATGGTGGTTTAAATGTATTCTATTGAAGTGGACATTTTGGGAATTTATTTATTTCAATACTTGAAGGGGTGGGTCGGGGGTCAGACAATGTAGTGGGAAGAGGTCATTATTTCAATAATTATTTGTATATGTTGTGCAAACTCATCTAAGAAATTAGATTGGATTATTTACAAATTAATAGTTTTTGTTTGCAATCAAAACTACCACAATTAACACTATGTAGACATGGAAAGTCATATTTAGCTTCATTTTTGTCCCTTTCTTTGTTTTGGCCCCACTTCATTATTGTTACAAACATGAGAATTTCTAGAATTTTTTAAACTTAATGGCCAAATAAGTCATTTATCTTTCCATAGATGGTTAAATACCCCATTTCTAGTAAGGGCAACATAGATTTCTACAATTTTAAGACCACTTGATGTAGGCATTGCTAATTTGTGGTTGTAAGAGATGGGTTTTCTTGTTGTGATGATGACTATAATATATATGAGTATACATCAATCGTAGTGATTCCATAATTTTAGGTTTATACCATCATTGTTGTTAGTTGAGAGATATTCACTCTTACTCAATAATGTTGTTGTTATTAGTCCCTTYCGTAGGCATAGAGGGACTCTAGCGATCAATAAATCGTTGACCTGCCATTAGTTTGTGCGTTGACTAGAAATATTTTGCTATTGTCTATTATTGGAACAAGGGAAGTGAAAATATTGATTTTTATATMGTAAAAAGTATCATGTTTGTCAAKATCTGATTGGACAATAGATTGGAGGTCTTATTGTTGCCTTTGCTATTCCCAATGTAAAATACGTTTGCATTTCCAAATTATTTGGTAGTATATGGTCTTTCTGAATCATAAATTTTGTTATGCATTCATGGAATGTGGATTGATGCTAGCATAAGTTCRAATGTTTCCCCTTAGCATTTTTTGTTGGGTTGAATACATTCTCCATGATATTGCTATGTTTGATTTATGCTTTATTGTTGCGTGCTTCGAGAGAACAGTCCTGCCACATTGCATCTTTTCTTAAATGATTTCACAAGCCTACACCCTTCAATGGTCCTTACTGTCTTAATTGTTTACCTAAGAGCTCTGCCAGTCTTAAATGTTTATTGTACAGATGCCTTGAAATACAGTTTTTTTCATTGCCTACATCCCTGCTCTTCTTCTTCATCCTTGTTCGTTGTTTTGTTCGATGATTTTGGTTCTTGTTTGATTCAACTTTGCAAAGTTGAGGTCCAACACTTGCAGTTCGAGCTCTTCGTGGTTGTTTGCTAGTTTTTTGTTCTTCAACTTTACAAGTTGTTGGACCTATTGTTGCGATTTGCATTTTTTTTGGCATTGAGGTCTTCTCATCCTTTGTTGATTGGCAAGTTTACTTGTTCTTGGTGATTTTCAATATTCTGTTCTAGACTATTTTTGTCTGTGCTCTTAGTTTATGTTCCTGAAAACAATGTGTCTTCATATGGCGGATGTCACATCCATAGTTTTTCCAAAACTTGCAATGAAGAGGCCTTTACGAAAAGTGGTTGGGAGCTATCAGAGGATGGAACCATCGGGCGGGGTGTAGACGCAGTGTATGCTTCTACTCTGTGAGCCGAAAAACTACGTCTGGCTGTTTTCTTTCTGCTGAGTTAAGTTATGGTTTTATTTTTTTGCAGTCTTTCTTCTGTTTGGTTTAGTTTCCAGTGCTGGTCTATTTTCTTCTCATCTGCTATGGGAACTAGTGGGATTCAATTTGAGAATAAGAAGGTTTAAAGATACATAAGGGGATTGGTGCGTTATTTTGCTTTTCTTTTTTCTTTTTCTATTTTTTATTTTTTGCCTGTGTTTTACTATGTTTTGATAGAAACTAAAAGTATCTAGCAAACATCTTCAAAATGACAGTTGAAAAGATGAAAGAGTTAATATATGTTAAGTCGTATGAAAAAGATTCACAGTCCATTGTACATGACAACATTGACATGGTTTTGCATAAGAATGGCCTTTTTAKATTGGATGCATTCTCATWTACTGTTGGGGATTGCCTTTTTGATACATTCCAACCTCTGTTACATTTCCAWTATTCGTAGACCAAGCTATGCAATAGATTGATAGGTTATTTCTTTGGCTGTTTTAAAAATGGCGATGTTGAGGATTTGTAGTCCTATGAATATGAAATGGGATCTGATTTTCTTCGACAGTTGCATGGAATACATRATGTGGCTACATGTTTTTCAAAGATGTGTTTGTCTGCRTCTCTAGTTCTACCTACACATYAGAGGGGACATTGGGGACATACATTATGTATTCATTGGTTGTCTAAGTGGCCGAATATATCAGTTGGCATATGGTCATTGACAAGAAAAACAAGATATCTACCATTCAACAAAACTGCATCTGACAATCCATATTGCATCTTGTTCCATGATGACGATGCCCTCAGTGGCCATTATGAACCATTATGAACCATTATGATTCAAATAATTGCTCTAATCCTATGAAACCAAAGGGCCTAATAGTTGCATACACAAGAAAAGCTACATACAATGCTGGTGGAACAACAATCCACTTTGCATTTTTAATGCCTTTTAACAAGTCACAGTTTCTTCCACTTAGAAAGGAAATGTTGGATACATTATCTAAGCTTTACGAGGAACTCCAACTTGTATTTATATATGAAGCATCTTTGATTGGAAGTCGTTTCTTGTATTCCATTGAAAACCAACTAAGAAGCATAAAATATGTGCAGACCAAATAGTTTGGAAACATTCACATGATCTTCTGTGGTGATATTTACCAAGCACGGCCCATACAAGATTCTTTGATATTTGAACAACCTATCGTTAACATGGAAACATCGACCCATGACTTATGGAGAGAAAATATTAAATTATTTGATTTGCATACTACAATGCACCAGACAAATGAAACATTCATTGCAATTCTGAATAGAATGAACACAAACAACCAAACATATGATGACTTGACCCATATCAATTTGAGGTGCTTACGACCTGCACCAACAGATCCAATGTTCCCTTACCTGTTCTACAAAAATAAGGATTTTGCAAAGAATAATAGCCACATGTTGGTGCTTGTGCCGGGTGATGATATCATCATCAATTTGATTTACTTTGAAGAAGACAACCATGGAAATGTCCCACGTCATGAACATTCAATCACTTTACCTTTGCACCTTTCACTAAAATTAGAAATTCTATTTGAAATATATACCTGTAACTATGATTCATAGGATGGCTTGGTGAATGGTACAGATGGAATACTGAAAGGCTATACAAAGACAGAAAAAGCATATGTCCTTTGGATTAAGTTCCATGAACCGCATATAGGCAAGCAACAAGCAAGCAAGTTGTCTTATGTATATATTTCAAACATTGCAAGCGATTGGACTCCTATTTTGCGAATATCATAGCTAGTATCGACATCAACAAACACAGGTAGACTGAAGATTCACAAACAGATTCTGATTGAACTTGCATGTGCACGTACAATCCACAAATCACAAGGCCTAACACTAGATAATGTTGAATTTCAGCCTTTTGGAATTCGGATACATGGACTTGTATACACAACACTGTATCGTGTCAGAAGCATAGACTCCTTGTATTTAATAAGTCCTCCGACAAAATATAACTTCAGAGTGAAACAAAAAGTTGATATTGAGATGGAAGGAATGAGAACTACCACTAAATGGAAACTGCATTATGATTACTAATCCATACAAACAAATTCATCTTTATCAATACTCTCTCTTAACATACGCAACTTAAATACACACATGGTGATGCAGGAGAATCGTACAAAGCCAAAGCACGCACCTAGCAAAAGGAATAGCTGAACACACAGATGAAAAAGGACACGTTTTTATGAAAATGTTTTGAATTTTGAAATCTAAAGCATTAATATAATAGCTAGGAGAAGCGTACTTACATTTATGTCTTGGAGATATGAACAGATCTGGAGAAATTATTCTCATCTGTCGGATGTAATAGGCATTTAAGTATATTAATGTAAAGTAGGTAGATATGAATGTTAGATTAGATAGTTTAGAAGTATAGGAGGGAAAGAAGATATAGACATCCTCACCCTTGTATCATGAAAACATTAAGATAATCATTTAGAATTCATAAGCTAGAGAGTTGTGGCAGAGAGCTATAGAGAAGAACCCATGTACAAGAGCGCTTGAGTTAATATATGAAACTTTGACTGAATTTTCATGGTGTTATGGTGCTTACGAGTCAACCCATTGTTGACTTATCACATCTTGGGGATTCACAAAAGAGGAGCATGAGGGCTCAACACTCCAACTCATGAAGTTGCGAGTTACGAGGGGTGCTAGAGTTAGGCCCTAGCCGGTGGTCCCTTGTGGAGGCGCTAGCGAAGAAGGAGCCATACCTATATCGTATCTCGGGTATCAGAGGTTTGGAGTCGAGGGTCTTTGACTCACAAACTCGCCAGAATGTGAGTCACCAAAGGCACTTGCGCTTCGGCTCGAGAAGAATTTAGAATGATCCTCTGCGGATCTCGGACAGAGGATCGGGGGTCTGTGTTAAGTTGGTATCAGAGCTAGGTTCAATTTATTTTCTTTCTGTAGTAGAGATAAGAGGAAAATTTTATAGCCATGCCGCCAAGAAGAATAGATAAGCAATTACCTAATCCAGTAGTGGAAAGAGAAATGTGTGAATTACGTTCCACGCTTGATGCTATGGAGACAACATAGAGGCACACAATTGATGATGGGGATATCAGCGAGGCTGAAAGTGAAAATGAATCCAAAAATGAAGAAGTTGCAGTCGAAGATGATGCAGAAGAACGCTTATTTAGGGTTGTTGCAAGGACAGGTTCCAGAGTAAAAATGGACATTCCAGTGTATGAAGGCAACTTAGATGTTGAAGAACTTCTAGAATGGATTAGAGCTCTAGACAAATACTTCGACTATGAGGATGTCGAGGAAGATAAGAAAGTCAAACATGTCATTAATAGATTGAAAGGGCATGTAGCACTATGGTGGGATGAACTGCAAGTTGATAGACGCTGGAAGGGAAAGCAGAAAATCAAAAGATGGGATAGAATGATTGCAAAAATGAAAGCCAAATTAATGCCCAAGGACTCTCAAATTACTCTGTTTTGGAAGATGCAAAACTTGAGACAGAAGTTGATGTGAGTGAAAGAATACATTGAAGAATTCTATAGGATAAACATCAGAGTAGGTCATCAGGAAAGCGATGATGAAAAAGTTTCCAAGTACATGAATGGTTTGTGATATGGCATTCAAGATGAGATGAGCATGATGACCATTTGAAATGTGGAAGATGCTTATAAGATGGCTTTGAAATTTGAAGAGAAGCTGAGCCAGAAGCAAGGTCAAAGAGGCTGAGGCAGAAGTCAAAGCAGAGACAAGATAATTGCCCAAGATAGAACTCAGAAACATAAGGAAGAGGAGAGGAAACCTCAAATTCAACCTGAGAGAGGAGGAAACTCACAAGGAAGGCAGTATGCTGATAGAAATACTTTTCCTCGAGCCAGAGGAAGAGGAAGAGGCAGAAGAGGTAAAGTGAAATGATTCATCTATGGAAAAATTGGACATAAATCCTATAAGTGTCCAGATAAGAAGAATGATGGTGTGAAACTCACATTGTCAAAGCTCAAGGATAGAATGTTGAGGCAAAAGATGCTGAGGGTGGAATATCTTTGATGATGAGGAAAGTTCTTTTGAAACCAGAGAAGGAGGCAGAGAACCTAGCCCAAAGAAAGAGTATGTTTAAGACTACTTGCAAAACTAAGGATAGAGTATGCAAGGTCATAGTGGACAGCGGTAGCACATACAATCTTGTATCTACAGAGATGGTAGAAAAGCTGGAGCTGGAGACTGTTGTACATCCAATCCCATACAGAGTTTCGTGGCTACAAAAAGGACATCAGGTAAATGTCACTAAACAATGTTTATTTGAATTTCAAATAGGAGGATATAAAGATGAAATATTATGTGATGTCATTCCCATGGATGTTTGTCATATATTGATGGGTAGACTCTGGCAATATGATAGAAATGTGGTTAATGATGGGAGAAAGAACACGTACACCCTAGAGAAAAATGGTAGGATGCACATTTTGCTACCAATTAAGGATAAAGAGGTGAAATCATAAATGAGAAACACTGTACTTCTCATGAGTGGGAAGGAACTTCTTAATGAGGTTAAGAAGAATGAAGAAACACAATTTATTATTGTTAGGAAGCCCAAAGTTGCTTTAACCAATACGAGAATAGATGATCTATCAGAAGAAATTCAGGAGTTGTTGGAAGAATTTGCTGATATAATGGTGGACGAACTACCTTGTTCGTTGCCACCTATTAGGAGTATAGGCCATCATATTGATCTTATACATGGAGCCAGATTGTTGAACAAAGCTGCATATAGGTTGAAGCCGTATGAAAATGAAGAAGTTAAGAGACAGGTCCATGACTTAATGGACAAAGGATTGATTCGAGAAAGATTGAGTCCATGAACTGTTCTGACAATGCTCAGCCCAAAGAAAGATGGAGGCTGGAGAATGTGTACAGACTCAAGGGAAATCAATAAAATTACCATTAGATATAGGTTTCCATTGCCAAGAATGGACGACTTGATGGATTGCTTGAGTGGAGAAAGATTTTTTTCAAAGATTGATTTGAAAAGCGGATATCATCAGATTAGAATGAGAGAAGGTGATGAATGGAAGACAACATTCAAGACGAATGAGGGGCTGCATGAATGTATTGTCATGCTATTTGGCTTAACGAATGCACCCAATACTTTCATGAGGTTGATGAATGAAGTCCTGAAGGATTTCATAGGGAAATTCATCATTGTATATCCTGACAATATTTTGATTTTCAACAAAATAGAAGTAGAACACTTAAAGCATTTAGCTGCACTAATGAGAAGATTACAACAAGATAAATTGCTGATCAATATGATGAAATCGTCACTCATGAGAACATAACTCATTTATTTGGGTTTCGTTATCTCTGCAAATGAACTGAAAATGGATCCGAAAAAGATAAAGGTGATTAAGGATTGGCCATCGTTGAAGAGTGTATTTGAAGTACGAAGCTTGCATGGTTTGGCTAGCTTCTATAGGAAATTCATCTGAAACTTCAGTGGAATTAGTGCACCGATGATGGATACGGTGAAGAAAATACATAAATATTTTCACTGGACAGAGGAAGCAAGGAAGAGCTTCAATCTGCTAAAGAAGAAGATCACTAAGCAACCAATTCTGGTTTTTCCAGATTTTAGGAAGACATTCCAGCTCAGGTGTGATGCGAGTGGATTTGCAATTGGAGTGGTATTAATCCAAGACGATAGGCCAATCACATATTTCATTGAAAAACTGAATGAAGTGAAGATTAAGTACTCCACACATGACAAAGAATTCTATGCAGTCATACAAGTGCTGAAGAAATGGAGACACTATTTGGTTCCCAAGGAGTTTGTTTTGTACAATGATAATCACGCTTTGCAATTCGTGACTCGACAGGAGAAGTTGAACAAAAAACATGCTAAATGGGTTGAATACATGCAGAATTTTACTTGTGTGACTAAGCATATTTCTAGAACTGCTAACAAAGTTGTCGATGCTTTGAGCAGAAAATGTTTGCTTATGCAGGAATTCACAGTCAAGACTTTGGGTTTTGATAACCTCAAAGAAATGTACAAAGATGATCTAGAATTCAAGGAAACATATGAGGCATCTGAGAATCCAATTCTCAGGGATAGAAGCCAATGGATTGAATACATGATCCAGGATGGATTATTGTTCAAGGGAAATCAACTATGTATTCCAAAATGTTCCATGAGGGAGAATTTGCTGAAGGAAAAACACAGTGGAGGATTGACCGGACATTTCGGTCATGACAAGATGTTCTCAAAGTTGAATGGCTCATATTTTTGGCCAGGGATGAGGACAGATGTCAAGAAATTTGTGGACAAGTGCAGAATTTGTCAGCACACGAAAGGAAAAAGGCAGAACATAGGGTTATACCAACCATTACCCATACCTGAAAGGCTGTGGGACGCAGTGAGCATGGATTTTATATTAGGACTACCAAGGAAACATAGAGGATATGATTCAATCTTTGTGGTAGTCGACATATTTTCAAAAATGGCACATTTCATACCATGTCAGAAAACCAACGACGCAACTCATATTGCGAATCTGTTTTTCAAGGAAGTTGTCAGACTTCATGGTTTACCAAAGCGTATCGTTTCTGATCGAGATACCAAGTTTGTGGGACATTTCTGGAGGACCTTATGGAAGAAGTTGGGGACAAGTTTGTTTTTTAGATCAACATATCATCCTCAGACGGATGGACGGACATAGGTTGTAAATAGGAGCTTGGGAGATTTGTTGAGGAGCTTAGTGATTGAACACCACAGTCAGTGGGATCACATTCTGCCACAGGCAGAATTCAATTACAATTATTCACTCAATAGAAGTACAGAGAAGAGTCCATTCCAGATTGTATATGGAATGCAACCAAGGGGAGTTTCTAATATAAAAGATGCAAAAGAAGCCGAATTCAGGAGTGCTAGTGCAGAGGACTTTGCATAAAGAATAAAGGAGCTTCACAGCTGAATCAAGGAGCGATTGCAGAATTAAAGTCAGGAATACAAATGTAGAATAGATCAACACAAGTGAGAACTTTAATTTTAAGGTTGTGATTTGATTCTTGTGCATCTGAGGAAGGAGATTTTCCCAAGGGGAACATATAATAAGATGAAGATGAAAAAGATTCTATTGTGCAAGGTCGTAAGAAAATTTGGGGCAAACACATATGAGATTGAATTACCCGATGGGGTTGGAATCTCACTGATATTTAATGTTGTGGATTTATACCATTACAGAGCTAAAGAAGCAGGAGCAAAGGATGAGCAAGAAGAAGTCCAATGGACAAAAAAAATTCTTGTAGCTAAATAGACATAGATGGAAGGAATAATTGATAAGAGGATTAGTAGAAAGACTAGGAGGAAAGAGTATTTTGAATACTTGGTCAAGTGGAAAGGAAATCTAGTTGAAGATGCCAGTTCAGAGGATGAAACAACAATTCAAAAGCAGACAGACCGTGCAAGAGCTCATGAACAGGATTTCATGAAAATTTTCAAGCAAGGGAGTATGATGCAGGAGCATCGTACAAAGCCAAAGCACGCGCCTATCCAAAGGAACAACTGAATGCGTGGATGATAAAGGACACGTTTTTATGAAAACATTTTGAATTTTGAAATCTGAAGCATTAATGTAATAGCTAGGAGAAGCATACTTACATTTATGTCTTGGAGATATGAACAAATATGAATAAATTATTCTCATCTTCCAGATGTAATAGGCATTTAACTCTGTTAATGTAGAGTAAGTAGATATGAATGTTAGATTAGAAAGTTTAGAAGCGTAGGAGGGAAAATATATATAGACACCCTCACCCTTGTATCACGAGAACATTAATATGATCATTCATAATTCATAAGTTGGAGAGCTGTAGCAGAGACCTATAGAGAAGAGCCCATGTACAGGAGCACTTGAGTTAATATATGAAACTTTGAATCAATTTTCATGGTGTTATGGTTCTTACTGTTTACATTAGTTAAATGGTATGATTACAGTTGATTTGTTTCCTTGTTATGCATTTATTTCAATGTCGTGTTTTGTTTATGATTTCATGTTGAATGTATGAATTCAGAAAGAGAAGAAGAATGAGTTTCAATTATTTCTCTAGCTGAGAATTCCTATAAAGAGTGCAGTGAACGTCCGCAAGTTGTTCGTTGATGAGGGTCTGAGTTTTATCTCAGAAAGATCAAGAGAGATATCGTTCATCTCATAACCAGCAGAAGTGGAGGTGAAGTATGGAGTTGTGCAAGGTGTGCGTAGGCTGGTATAAGATTAGAACTTATCAACCAAGGGGAAATTTGAAGGACTAATGTTGCAAAGAGTGCACAGGGTTGAAGACTCAAATAACCAAAGGTTATTTCAAAGTTTTCCACAAGGAGTGCAAGCAGGAACCCTTTTGGAAGGCTCGAGTTTGCAAGTGAAATGTCAGGAGAGATAACACCTTTGAAGTGTTCAAAGGGAGACGGAGATTGAAACCATCGCATAGAAATTAAGTTTAGGAGGGAGAACACTCAGCCATTGGGCAAAAGTCATTGAGGAGTGAATCAGGCGGTCAGAATTCTCTGTGGAGAGCTCATGAAATCGTGAGGACCGTACGATCCAGTGGAGTTGTAAGGTGGTTAGGAGTTGGATGAAATCACCACCCTAATATCAAGAATCAATATGAACCGTTGATTGGGGTCAAT
Source organism: Picea mariana (assembly GCA_032191745.1). Taxonomy (NCBI): domain Eukaryota; kingdom Viridiplantae; phylum Streptophyta; class Pinopsida; order Pinales; family Pinaceae; genus Picea; species Picea mariana. Next base: position 100,023 of record JASDQU010102000.1, read on the forward strand.
ATGAGCTGTTGATCTCATTTTGACCCACGTCCTTGGATCATTTCACAAATTTGGGGTTCATGAATTTGGAGGGAAAACCAAATTCTTTGGTTTCACGAAATCTCGAGTTGCGAGTAGCAGGGAAGCAAATCTAGACCATTGGGTGCAAGTCACAGGAGAATCGTTGGATCAGAACCTTCGCAGGTATCGTGTATCGAGGGTTCAGGGTTTGAAAGAATTTCTTTTTGATTCCGAATTCATGAAGTGCCGAGCGTCGAGGGCGCGCATGAATACGTAGCACATTCGATAGGTGGGGCTGCATGGTTGACAGGTTGCGTAACAACAAGCACCTAGAGAAATGTGGAAGGGGCTGATAGGTGGAGGACACACGTCTCCTGGGAAGGATTCAACCCATTGTTGACTTATCTTGTCTCAGGGATTTGCAAAAGAGGAGAACAAGGGCTCAACACTCCAACTCGTGAAGTTGTGAGTTGCGAGGGATGCTAGAGTTAGGCCCTAGCTGGTGGTCGCTTGTAGAGGCGCTAGCGAGGAAGGATCCATACTCATATCGTATCTCGGGTATCGAAGGTTTGGAGTTGAGGGTCTTTGACTCACAAACTCACGAGAACACAAGTCAAGAAAGGTTCTTGCGCTTCGGCTCGAGGAGAATTTAGAACGATCCTGTGCGGATCTCGGATAGAGGGTCGGGGGTCTACGCCACATGGATGATACACTGAATGACTATCATTTAATGCAATCTGATATTCTGTGCTTCCAGGAAACACACATGGCATTATGCATACAGAAAAAAAAATTTCCAAATCACAATTTCATATCAAGTTACATTACACATGGGGTGATGATACTGGTGAAAAAACATGTACCAATTTTGAACCACATACATATCGAAGAAAAGAATGTTGAATTGGTGCTTGCCAAATTTTTATCCCATGGAATAGAACTTGCAATACTAAATCTATACGTTGCTCCCCATGCATCATTCTCCAACATAGTAAATGTTATTTCCGATGCATTGGACCATTTCCATGTAAATGGATCCATTGTACTTGTAGGAGACTTCAATATTGACATGCTATAAAATGTTGGCAGAACAAAAGAATTGCAAAACTACATGTGCAAATATAGTCTATGGTTTCTTATGAACAACACATCCCATCTACAAAATGCACTTATTGACCATGTCTTGTCCAATGTGCCCATTTCTCTATACAATATGTTTGTCTTAGACACATATTGGTTTGATCATGATACAATTGGTATTGCACCTGAATTATGACATATACATCAAACTTATTGCAAACTCGGATTTCTATGTTTCAAAGCATATCTGTATCCCTAATTTCTACACATAGCATTCTGGTGAGCATACAAAAAATCTTCTACTCTAATTATAAAATATACATTGTGCAAAAAAAGAAAAAATAAGGTACATCCTAAAAA
>JASDQU010102000.1:266247-276458 GCA_032191745.1 Picea mariana
ACTTATCACTTTTTTCTCCCTCCTGAGATGGCCCATATCGTGAATACTACAAGTGTCCAAACCGAGGTTCCTACAGCTACTCTTGCTCCTATCAATACCTAGCGAATGCCTGAGGTTAACCCAAATTTACCTCCTGGTTACCACCCATTGAATGCTTTGTTGAATGCTTCCAATCCAACACCTCCGCAAACACCAGCCAGTTCTCCAGGTGCTCCTCCTTTTCTTGGGTATGATGTTCCTTGTTTTATTCTGACACTCCCACCTTTTCCTTCTGGCAATCCTAATCCGAGTGGCACTATCCCGACTGTTGGAACAAACCCGCAAATTCCTATTGGTGGACAGGGTAGTACGGTTCCTTTTCCTTTTCCTAGACATAATACAGTTGCTATGCAACCTACGGTTGGCACACACCTTCCGGGTGGAACTATACTTACGATAGGGGGACCAACCTCACCTTTTGGACAAAAAATACCTCCTGAATTGGCCCAGTATTGGAATCAGCTTCTACAAAACTTTCCTCAAAATGCTGGGGGGCAACAAACTTTCCCTACTATAGGCCAACCATATCCAGGTATAACCAATCCTATTTGGGGTTCAGGTCAAACTACTCAACCTCAGGTCCCTACTCAAACTCAAGGTTACAATCCTTGGGGTTACTATCCTATCCGACCACCACCGAATCAGCCAAGGTCTTCCCTCTACGGACAGTCTGCTTATGGTCCTACAGGTTTTTCGACAGGGTTTCCACCCCAAAGCCATAAGTACCCACAAGTAAACTGACAGTTACCTTTTCTTGCTACTTTGGACTTGCCAGATTTGTCTAGGATTCTGAATGATCCTATTTGTCACTCCCCCCAATGGCCTGCTATTCCTACCAAGCTTTCGTTGGATATTCTAAAATTCAATGGCAAGGTGGGGGAGGATCCTAATAATCATGTGATGAATTTTCATCTGTGGTGTTCATCCAAATCTTTGATGGATGACTCCATTCGCCTACATCTTTTTCAAAGAACTCTTACTGGTTCTGCTGCGAAGTGGTATATTGAATTGCCATGAGGTTTTTTCTCCGATTTTAACACCCTGGCTATGGCTTTTCTTACACATTACCAGTTTCTGATCCGTTACGATACTGGGACGAAGATTTTGAATTCTTTTAAACAAACTAAAGATACTCACATCTCGGATCATATACATGAGTGGAGACAAAGACGACGTCTCATCAAACTTGAACTCCCTGATCAGTTACTGGTCGAATGGTTCATGAAATCCATCGTGAATGAAATTGGTAAAGACATTTCCATGGGTGGTGTTGTTACAGAGGAGCAGGCTATAATTCATGCCCAATATCTTAATCTCGTTTATTCGCAAATGGGAACACTATACGATTTGCTACTTGAACTACCCCGTCCTGGTACTTCCAGCGCTTCAACTACTCCGGCTTCCTTGCATGCAGCTGATGGTGTGATTGGTTCTACTCATACCCACTGACAATCTGTTTCAAATACAACCCCTAAATCTACATCTTCTAATGTTCAAAATGCTCTGTCTCCTGCCACTCCCACCGGTAAAACCTTTGAGGTGAACATTGTTCAACCTACCCCAACTGGTAAAGGTAAATCTAAAAAGGGGAGAGGTAAGAGTAATGACGGAAAGAATAATAATCCAACAGAACAAACTAAAAATGCTCCTGTTGAAGACAAGGATAAGCGCAAACCATGGTACCCTTGCCTTATCTGTGATGATGATCATTATACCAAGGATTTTCCTCGACGTGCTGAAGTTACTAAGTTCCTTCAAGAAATGCCAAAACCACCTACACCGACAGTCTTGTCCCAACCCTTCCGTCTCAATAATAGGCCCAGTTGGTCATCCATGAACAACCTTCTACTTCTACAACATCATATGTTTTGATGTGCGCTGGTGATTCTAAAAAGAACGACGTTGCAATCACAACTAGAGCTAAAGACTATACTCCATCTAAGGAGAAGGTTGACGATTTGCCTCTTGATTTGGTACAACCCTCTCCACTGAATCCACCTACGAACAGTCCTCTTCATCTCGAACGACTGAGTCTTGATACAGTTCCGTGACCACCCCCGAAAGGTGTCATTAAGAAATCGGCCTTCAATCCTCATGCTCGTGCGGCCCAAAACTATACCATTGTCGAAGATCTGGCCCAAGCACCTTCAGTGATGTCTTCCCTTGAAGTCCTTCAGTCTTGTCCTGCACAACAAAGGGCTCTGTTGAAAGCTATAGGTGGAATTGATCCTACATATTCGAATTTGATAGTCTTTGACTTGGAAGAGCATATTCCAAGGTTACCCCCTCATCTTGCATTTCAGATACAAGCTGTTGTCGCCAACAAGAACATTTGTCGAACTGTTGTTGATGAGGGGACCTCTATGTCTGTAATGTCTTTTACTTGTTGGAAAGCTATTGGCTCTCCTCCTTTAACGGAATCACAAAATACTTTGAAAGCCTTCAATGGCTCAGGTTTTAAGCCTTACGGTGTTCTTCCATCATTGCCTGTTACTCTAGAAGGTAAGACCGTCCAGGTTCAAGTGGAAGTTTTCGATGCTCCCCTAGATTATAATCTTCTTATTGGTCGTAGCTGGATAGATTCTATGTGCGCTGTAGTGTCAACCCTTTTCCGTGTCGTACGATTTCCTCATCAGGGAAAATTTGTTAGGGTTGATCAACTTACCTTTTTTAATTTTGATACTCACATTGGAAATGTGCCGTTTATAGCTAAAACCCCACCGGGCTACGAGAATGTTGGTGTCGGTCTTTTAAAAGACTCTTCGTTAATGGGCACTTTCCCCATTCCACCACCACCCGATATTCCACACCCGTCAGTTGCTTCTATTAATATGATCTCCACTGTACCTCATGAGCTTCGGATGTCTTTTGACCCTTCGATAGTCCCTAATCCAGAAGATCATACTTGTTTCGGTGACGTCATGCCATTAAGTTCGGTTGAGTCGGCTTATCAAGCCATTCAATTGGAAACCCCTTCTTTACCCTCTCTTGAGGAGTTGTCTCCCGATCCTTTCTGTGTCATCTTTCCCACTGATGATATGATCATGTTTGTCATGGAGGATACCCCTTGGGACAATGGGCATCATCGTTCCATACTGTTTCTAGAACAACACACTCTCGAGAATTACCAGCGGATTTTGACTCCGTCGACCGTTGTTGTCATATCGACCATTCTCGGATCTACACATGATGTGTTTGCCGAAGGGAACCTCAGTAATATTTCTCCCACAATATCCATTGATATTTCAGTTAAACCTGGGATAGTTGAAAATGTTCACATTGGAGCTTCGTGTTCTCCAGAGGAAATTGTCACTTATACTTCCTTGTTTAAAGAATTTTGTGATATCTTTGCCTGGAGTTATGAAGAGATGCCAGGTATCAACCCTGCTATTGTTTTCCATGAAATTAATACATACCTCGGAGCTAAACCAATCTGGCAACGCCTCCGTCCTGTCCATCCACGTAAAGCGGTAGCTATCAAACTTGAAGTTGAAAAGATTCTCAAAACCAATTTTATTTATCCCGTGGCTCTGACAGAATGGGTTCCCAACCCTATACCGATTGATAAGAAAGGTGGTAGTATACGTGTTTGTGTTGATTATCGAGATATTAACAAATCCTGTCCGAAAGACAACTTTCCAACCCCTTTCGTCGACCCGATCGTCGATGAATGTGCCGGCAGTGAAATCTTTTCTCTCATGGATGGAGTCTCCGGCTATAATCAAATTAACATCGCTCCTAAGGACCAACATAAAACTTCTTTTATTTGTCCTTGGGGTACTTTTTCCTATAGAAAGCTTCCGTTCGGTCTTAAGAACGCGGGCGTGACGTTTCAACGTGCTATGTCTTATGCATTTCATGATATAAAGCATATCATTCAACCTTATTTGGACGATTTGCTAGCTCATTCTTTACGTCGAGTCGATCACCCCAATCATCTCCAAGAAATTTTCATTCATTGTCGGTTCTATCGCATTCGTCTAAACCCTCATATATGCGTCTGTTGCATAGAGTCCAACCATCTTCTCGGTTTCATTGTTTCACGTCAAGGGATCCGGGTAGATCCTATTAAGGTTGAGGCAATTTTTAATCTTCCTCCTCCTTCTTCATTGCGCCAATTACAAAGTTTGCAGGGGAAAGTGAACTTTCTTCATCATTTCATCCCTAGTTACGCCGAGATTACTCGTGGTTTTACACGTCTTCTAAAGAAAGGTTTAGAATTTTTCTAGGATAAAGTTGCCAACAATGACTTTGAAGCTTTGAAGTTGTCCCTCACGAAAGCTCCACTTCTTTTCCCTCCTGATTATAGTCGGGATTACTTTCTTTATCTTGCTTCTTCCGAGTATACTATCGGCATGGTTCTCTTTCAGGAGGATGATGCACATGATGAACATGTTATCTATTACTTGATTCGAAGTCTCACTTCCATTGAAATCAAGTACCAACATGTTGAAAAACTGGCTTTGGCTATTGTTCAAGCGGTTCAACGTTTTCGCCATTATATTCTCTCCAGGAAAACTACCGTGATTTCACATTGTAACCCCATGCAACATATTTTGAAACATCAATTTCTTGGGGGAAAGTACTCCAAGTGGACTGTCATTCTCCAGGAGTTTGACTTGGAATTTGATCGTGCCACGTCGAAGAAATCCTTAGTTTTTGCTGAGTTAATTTGTGATTTTCCCCACTCTGCCACGGAAAATGTAGCAGTCGGTTCATTGCCTGATGAATCGCTTTTCCTTATCAACACTGATGATATTTGGTATGGATATATCATTATATATCTCCAAATCCAAACTTTATGTCCTTCTTTGTCTAGTGATGAACGACGTTGCGTCCGTTATCAAGATCGCCAGTACATTATCCTTGGAAATACTCTTTACCGTCGAGGCATTGACTCTGTTTTTCGATGTTGCTTGACTTTTGATGAAGCCGAGAAAGCTTTGAATGATTTCCATTCTAGAGCATATGGTGGTCATATGTCTGGGTATGCTACTGCCCAAAAAATCTTACGTGGAGGATATTTTTGGCCTTCCTTGTTCAATGACTGCATTGCTGTTGTTCAGAAGTGCCATGCCTGCCAGACCTACAATCAGAAAATTTGGTCGCATCGTTCTCCCCTTCATCCTATGGTCTCAGTTGGTCCTTTTGCAAAATGGGGCATTGATTTCATGACATATCACCCTCACTCGGCCGGGGGGCATGGTTATATTATTGTAGCTGTTGATTATTTTACAAAATGGGCCGAGGCAATGCCAAAATTTGATAATACTGGAAAGACTGTAGCATTATTTTTTTTCAACCATGTCATAACTCATTTTGGTGTTCCTCAGTCTATCGTTACCGCTCATGGTAGTCATTTTAGGAATTTTATGATGTCTGAACTTACAGAAAAGTTGGGTCTTCGTCATGATAGATCAACACCCTATTATCCACAAGCTAATGGTCAGGTCGAAAAATCAATAAGGTTCTTATAACTATGATTCGACGGATGATAGGAATACATAAAACTAGTTGGCACACGATATTGTTTTCATCATTGCGGGCATATCGGACATCTATTAAATCTGCTATGGGATTTATGCCCTTTCGATTAGTCTATGGCATGGAAGCCATTCTGCCAATAGAATGTGAGATACCTTTTCTGAAGCTAGCTATTGAACTCTTACCCAATACTTCTGCTAAAGAGGAATGTTTATTGCATCTGATGTGATTAAATGAGACTCAACGTGTTTCCACTCTAGTAACAGAAGAACAAGATCACCTTCAGAGAAAACGCGAGGCTTGACATGTTTGTCATACTGCACCTTGACGCGGTAAGGTTCAAAAGTGCCATGCCTGCCAGACCTACAATCAGAAAATTTGGTCACATCCTGCTCCCCTTCATCCCGTGGTCTCAGTTGGTCCTTTTGCAAAATGGGGCATTGATTTCATGACATGTCACCCTCACTCGACCGGGGGGCATGGTTATATTATTGTACCTATTGATTATTTTACAAAATGCGTCGAGGCGATACCAACATTCGATAATACTGGAAAGACTGTAGCGTTATTTATTTTCAACCATGTCATAACTCGTTTTGGTGTTCCTCAGGCTATCGTTACCGATCACGGTAGTAATTTTAGGAATTTTATGATGTCTGAACTTACGGAAAAGTTGGGTCTTCGTCATGATAGCTCAACACCTTATTATCTGCAAGCTAATGTCCAGGTCGGAGCAATCAATAAGGTTCTTATAACTGTGATTCGATGGATGATAGGAATACATAAAACCAGCTGGCACACGATGTTGTTTTCGGCATTGTTGGCATATCAGACATCTATTAAATCTGCTATGGGATTTATGCCCTTTCGATTAGTCTATGGCATGGAATCCATTCTGCCAATAGAATGTGAGATACCTTCTCTGAAGATAGTTGTCAAACTCTTACACAATACTTCTGCTAAAGAGGAACATCTTTTATATCTGATGCGATTAGACGAGACTCGACGTGATGCCACTCTAGTAATAGAAGCCCAAAAGAAATGCATCAAGGCGTAGTATGACAAACATGTCAAGCCTCGCATTTTCTCTGAAGGTGATCTTGTTCTTTTGTATGAACAATATAAAGATGTCTTAGGAGCTGAGAAATTCGAACCAATGTGGCGTGGTCCTTACATTGTTCACAAAGTTTTGGAAAAAGGAGGGTATGAGCTAGTTGATCACGATGGTATACCTTTGAGTGAACCCAGAAATGGGTTATACTTGAAGAATTAATATGCATAAGTCATTTGTGCAGAAGTACTTGTATTTTATGTATCATACTCTGTGTATGTTACTTTAGTTTGCTTTTGATGTTATCTGGTCTCTACCCTTACATGACGTTGTGTTTGATTGCCAGATGTCAGAGTATTCGCTACCTTATATTGGCTTCGTTGATGGTGCTAGCCATAGTACTCAAAACTTAGCTTCAGCTACATGGGTAATCTATGCCCCAACAAACGAGCTAATATCTTTACGAGGTGTATGTCTTGACCGAGAAACAACCAACATCGCAGAGTATAGCATCATTATTGAATTATTGGTTGATGCTATCTCTCTCGGAATTCGTCATTTGGTTGTGCGACTTGATTCACAGCTTGTAGTACTACAGTTAAGTAATGTCTACTCTATTCAAAGTCCTACTTTATTACGAGTGTATTTGCGAATTCACCTTTTGGAACGATATTTTGATCACATTGAATATCAGCATATTCCTAGACGTCTTAATACATTAACAGATGCATTAGCTAATTATGTATTGGACAAACATTTGAACCATTTATAAATCAAACAAATTACAATTCACACAATGTAAAGTAAACTGGTAGAAGCCGTTTGTATATATATAACGATCGAAAGAGTTTGTTTTTACAAAATGTTTGTCCGAAGACCAAAATATCAAAAATGAAGCTTATAGCTTCTACATAGTGACGTCACGGATGATGTTCACGGTAACACACTACTTCCCTACCAACTCTGTGGAGCAGTCGACCCATAGCTGCAGAAACCCCTATAGTGTGATGCTGATCGCGTCATGGAATCTCTTCCAGAGTCATATCTGGAATGTCTATTGTCAGACCCTCTAAATTCTGCTCCACGACCTGGTAATCTTCGACATACTTTGGTACTACTGCTGCAACTTCTCCTCGTCACTGAATAGGAGAACTGCTAGCAGGTCTATATGCTCCAACGTCTGTGTTATCGACAAACGTTTGGTGTTAGTCTTCGGATAAATCTATAAAACAAAAACATTTAAATATGTAAAAAAATTCAAAAATATTTTAAAAGGGAAAATTTGTGTACTTCTTATCGAGGTCTCCCCACTAAGTGTCCTCAGGTAGTGCTAGATCTAGATCTCCTTGGAAATCCAACCTGGCATATGCGTAATCATCGACCATCAACATCTGGTTCTGCAACCAATCAAAGAAAACATCGTCATATTTGACGATTGGTCCTGCCACATGTCGGGCCATGAGCCGACACCATCATAACATACTCGAATCCCTAGGACACAGAAACCTCCACTCAGCTTGTAGACGAAACACAAGGACCCTCTCTAGGAAGAAGGACACTAACAAAGATCCATATCCAAATTGTTTCAGTTCTCCCCGCCTGCACTTAGTTAGTTGCTTTTTTATACTGTGCAATACTGCATCAGCCCAGTTAAATACTCAGGGCTCAGTACACTCGATGGTGTACTAGAAATAGCTTTGCAATGCCATATGGGGAGCGACACTTCCAGCCATCTGAGCAATCGTAAAGAGAATGGTGTAGAGAGTCAAGTCATTTACTCCCTATATTTCCACTTTCCCTCTCCTTCTTTTGGCCTCAGGTACACAGTATTGGTTGCAATATTCACTCATTTTTAATCCTCCTTCTTTGCTGCCGGTAAGACTGACATAGGCCCACGCCTGGATAATCCAGTCAAGAAATATATGTCCTCGATGTCAATATCTAATGTGTGAGCTCCTACAATGAAAAATTGTTGGTCCAGATCCCCCATTCGGACTAGATACTCCAATAATCGGACTTGGGCTCTCATGCCCGGGATACAGAAATATTTTAAGAGACCACAATCTCTTAAGGAAACTATGGTGGGAGGGTGATTCTTGGCATTTGTGTTATCCTCCTCATGTTCCCATTCTCACCACTCTAGCACCATGTTTGTGGTTATTTACCTACATAAGAAACATATAAAGATGATTAATGATCTTATTCATGAAATGAATTTTTTCTATTGGCTAAACATTTCAAAAAATTTTGAGTTCTGTGCTGCTCGCAAGTGACATATTATGCACAGTGCGAACTTCTCGCAGGTGGCTTAAGGCCCACCTGCGAGAACGAGTCATTCTCGCAGGTCCCGTATGGGCCACCTGCGAGAATGTCTCCACGCATATATGATCCAAAAAATAACTTAAAACAAAACTTTTAACCAATAAAATCAAGATTTTAAACCATGAAAAGATCAGGAATGAAGAAATTACCAAGATGCTACTGACAGCTCGTCAAATGATAACTCATAGCTCCAAAAAATTGACACCGAATGCAGAGGGTAAAATGAGGGTTTTTGGAACTCAATGGTGAAAATATGAAATGATATGGTAAATTTAGTTATTTACTCATTTTAATTACTTTTTACTATATCAAATGTGGGTTTTTATGTTTATTTATTATTTAAACCTAATGACTAATGTGAAAATGAGTGAAATGACTTGCAGGTGTGAAACATGGATGATTATGGACAGAATTTTCCCTGGTGTGGTGTGATTTTGATTGTTTTTTATGGTTTTTACATAAAACCTCAAGCACTTTTTGTCCATTCTTGCGCTTGTGAAAAACATAAGAACGTGATCGAGCGTCGTTTTATCACTTTTTCGGGCTCGCTGTGGTTATACGAAAAAGGAACCCCTCTGGAGTTTTCTTTAAGCTCTTTTTAGACTCTTTAAACAGGAAAAGATTGCCGAGCGACCTTGCTATTTTCATGCTCGATAAAGTATTTGAAGTACGCATCCGTTGAGCGATAGTTTAACCCTTTTTTGGTCTCGTTGGACTACTGTATGAAAAAGGAACTGAGAGAGTTCTCTTTTAAGTGTTTTTCCAAAATCTATAATCTTGAAAAACCTTCGAGTTTACTATCTCTGGACTCATTAAACAAACATTGACAGACCCGTAATGGGACTGAACCACTCTTTCTTAGGGTTCATTAAAANTCCTCTTCAAGCTTGCGTAAAAATAAAGAGGTACTTGCCAGAAATGGTGGGGGGGAATTTGGGAAAGGGATGTGTTTCATCTTTGTATTGATTGGCAGTAAGTGTCGCTCTTGAAAATGACACCCCCTATTCATCATTTGAAGCCGATTTGGGAAATCCATTTGTCTCTCTTTCGATTAATTAGAAGGTCATTCCATGTGTCGTCTTTGAGTCAATGATGCCAAATTATTGGTCGTGTCATTCATATGTTCAAGAGAAGTCCATCTGAAACCTATATTGAGTCAGCCATCTGTAGTTACCCATTCACTCCATGTCGACCTTCCCTGTGTCCAAAGTCCAATTGCTACATGCTCTGTTTCACCTTCAAACTATGTTACTCATTTTGTGTCATTGATGGGGGATACATCAAGGCCCTCCTGTGATGAGTTTTGTTCCGTCGA
>JASDQU010102000.1:276508-291294 GCA_032191745.1 Picea mariana
AACAATTGAGACTCATTCTCTCAGGTTCCTAACCTGATAAGCAATCACATATGAAGCATACAACAGATACGCATAAAATGAAGCAAGTAAACAAAAGCATAACATCAGCAACACAAAAGTATCAAACACATCCATGGTAATTGAATCAGGCTCTTCCTATTAATTCAACAACTGTACATGGAGTTTCTTCACAGGCTCTCTCTTGGCTCTGCTCTCTCTTGCTCTTGAAAAAAAATGAATGAGGATCTGAATCATGATACAATGATACACGGGAGGGTGTCTATACTCCGTTTTCCCTCTCTAAAGCTAAATTGTCTAATCTACAGTTAATTCCTATCTAACAGCATTAATTCAAATAAATGCCTTCCTATCTACTAATACAATACAACTGCGCTTGGCTTTGAATGCCTCATCCAAACGACGGCGCAACAATCTCCAAAGCATTTCAAAATGTGCGCGCTGGCACTGTCCAGCTGTATGATGTTTCTCCGTGCGCGCTGGCTCGCTTGATGACGTGTGGATGCTCCTGCATCAAAATGAGAGAGTTCTCTTTTAAGTGTTTTTCCAAACTCTATAATCTTGAAAAACCTTCGAGTTTACTATCTCTGGACTCGTTAAACAAACATTGACAGACCCGTGATGGGACCGAACCACTCCTTCTTAGGGTTCGTTAAAAATACTCCAAGGGACTCGTCTGAAGGATGAGCTTATATCAACAAGGATATGTGATCCTCTTCAATCTTACGTAAAAAAAAAGAGGTACTTGCCAGAAATGGTGGGGAAAAATTTGGGAAAGGGATATGTTGCGTCTTTGTATTGATTGGCAGTAAGTGTCGCTCTTGAACATGACACCCCCTATTCATCACATTTGAAGTTGGTTTGGGAAATCCATTTGCCTCTCTTTCGATTGATTACAAGGTCATTTCATGTGTCGTCTTTGAGTCAATGATGCCAAATCATTGGTCGTGTCGTTCATATGTTCAAGAGAAGTCCATCTGAAACCTATATTGAGTCAGCCATCTGCAGTTATCCATTCTCTCTGTGTCGGCCTTCCCTGTGTCCAGTCCAATTTGCAAAATGCTCTGTTTCACCTTCGAACTCTGTTACTCATTTCGTGTCATTGATGGGGGATACATCAAGGCCCTCCTGTGATGAGTTTTGTTCCGTCGACTTCAACACATTATCCAGAATCAAGACTTAGAAATTATTTAGTACCTTGGAGCTTGCATGCCTCAATGGCAGGTTTCCTTGCTTTCGACAATGGGTTTACATCATTGACCCCTGATCGAAAGATTCCATCGGGTGTTCAACATCAACTCATTTATTCACACTCGATGGATTGTACTATAGTACCTTGAGAGTCATTGACATCAATGGTGATTTCCCTCGCACTTGTTAACGGTTTTATCATTGACCGGTAATCAAGTGGTTTCTACCATGTTCGACTTCAACACATGTAATAACATGGTTAGATTCGTACTTTGGGTGACGAGATTGAAGACCCTGGATATTATCTTTATGATCCAGGTTGCGATGGAGTATGTATGATTTGCAACACATAGATCCACTGTGTATGTTTCGTGGCTATGTCGTCTTGATTTGAAATTTCTCGCATAGATGCACAGTGTATTCTGGTGGCTATGCTATATTTTGACGGCATGGATCCACAGTGTATGATTGGTGGCCATGACCCATGTCTATAATGTCATCAGTCTGTGATCCGAGTATGGGAATTCCTACCTCAGAATTGGTATATATGATATTCTGCATATGCTTAATTGTTCGCAGGTTTCCAATTAGATGTGCTCATGGTTCTTGACACACACATGTAGCTTACAAAGTCTATCGACTGTCACTAGTTCCACTCTCAGAATTTGGGGGGCATTATGTTATCCATAATTTTGGTCGTCATGATGATGTATTAAGGATGGTGTATTCAGGATCTTCATTAGAACTTTTTCCTGAGAAAAGTTACTTTCTTCTTCTTCCAGAAATATGATTTTTAAGGAAGGTTCACAGGCTGTCTATACATTTTCCTGCAAGAATGCATGATTCTCGCAGGCTGCCTTAAGCCAGGGTGCGAGAAGTTCGCACTGTGTCTAACTACTAGGGTGCGAACTCTTTCTAATGAAGGGAAAAAGATGAATTCTCGAACCTTCTAGAAGGGAATCTTCTAGAAGGATGAGATGGCATTGGAATGGTTATCTAAGTACTGGCTTTCCTGATATTTTGGGATCATTCCTATCCAAGTAACAAATTCATTCTCTCTTATAAATTGAGTGGATTCTCATGGCAAAGGTTAGAAACAAACAAGCAAGAGATACATTGGAGAATTAGTGAAATACTGTGTGAAGGACTGAAGCTACAACAGCTAGAGAACTCCAGCAAGGTTATCAAAGGTGGTTGATCTTATTCATACAAGTGAGAAAGTGTGTGTGTCAGAGCTAAGGGTCATTGAAAGGAGGCTTGAAAACATCAAGGCTCAGGTTGTAAGTTTCACTTTCTATCAATATAATACAGTAATGTGTCCCTTTCCCATAAAGTTGATTGTACTTTATTGCATAACTCCTTGATCATATGCATAGATTAATTGTTGAATAGAATGTGTTTACTTCACTTCGATTGGTTTGTATTGTCTTGATTATGACTGTACGAGAGCATTGGAGCGAAGCGGGAGAAACAAAGATCAAAGGAAGCACTTTTAAGGTAAGTTCTTTAATCGGGCCTCTTAGCATATTCAATAATTAAAATCTAGGGAAAGAGTATCATTCTGTCCTGTTTTGTTCTAGATCCAGGTGGATCTAGGGAGATTGGTTTGTGTCCGCACTTACGGATTTATCCTATAACACCATCCACCATCCTTCTCTGGACTTAACACTATTGGCATAGTGCATGGACTCAATCTTTCTCTAATCAACCCTTTTTCCATCAAATCCTGGACTTGCTTCTTAACCTCTTCATTCTCCTGCAGTGTCAATCTGTACACTGCTTTTTTCAGTAAACTCACCCCTGGTATAAGGTCAATGTGATGGCTTATACTTCTTATGGGTGGCAGTGAACAAGGTAAATCATCCACTACTATATCAGCAAAACTATCCAGCATTTCCTGAATTTCCTCTGGTAGATCATCTATCGAAGTACTAGTCAAAATGACTCTAGGTTTTCTTACCACAATAAATTGTGTGTCTTCTTATTTCTTGACTTATTCTAGAAGTTCCTTCCCACTCATGAGAAGTATAGTGGCACTTCTCTCTACCTTCGCCTTCTTGTCTTCAATTGGGAACAACATATGCATCCTACCATTCTTTTCCAAGGTGTATGTATTCTTTCTTCCATCATGAAAATTTTTTTTGTCATATTGCCATGGTCTCCCCAACAAAAGATGACAGATATCCATGGGAATGACATCACATAAGATCTCATCTCGATATCCCCCTATCTTAAATTCAACTAAACATTGTTTAGTGATAGTTACCTGATGTCCTTTTTGCAACCACCAAACCTTGTATGGGCTCGGATGTGCAACTGTCTCCAATTCCATATTCTCCACCATTTCTATGGATACTAGATTATATGTACTTACACTGTCCACTATCACCTTTCATACCCTATCCTTGGTCTTGCAAGTAGTTCTAAATAAATTTTCCTTTGGACTAGATTTTCCACCTCTTTCTTTGGCTTCAAGATAATTTTCCTCGTCATTAAGGATCTTCCACCTTCTGCATCTTCTACCTCAACATTTCTCCTTTGCGATTCTGAAATGTGAGCTTCACCTCCTCCATCCCTTTTTCTATCAGGACATTCAAAATATTTGTCTATGATCTTTCCACAGACAAACACTTTATTTCACCTCCTATGTCGCTGCCTCTTCCTCTTGCTCGTAGAAAAGTGTTCTTATCAGCATATTTTCCTCTCTGTGAGATTCCTCCTCTTTATGGGTGATTATAAGGTTTCTTTTCTTCATCCTTGGGCTTCTACACTCTGTCCTAGGAAATTTATTTTCCTCTGCTCTGACTTCTACCTCCGCCCCTTTGACCTTGCTTTTGAGCCAATTTTTCTTTTGCCTTCAAAGATATCTAATAAGCATCTTCTACATTTATGATTGTCACCATGATCATCTCATCATGAATGTCATATCTCATACCATTCATGTATTTGGTGACCTTTTCATCATCACTCTCATGATGACCTGCTCTAATGTTCAGTCGGTAAAACTCTTCAGTGTATTCCTTCACTTTGATCCCCTTCTGTCTCAAATTCTGCATTCTTTGAAACAGATTAATTTGATAGTCTCTGGGTATAAACTTTGCTTTCATATTTGCAACTATATTGTCCCAATTTTTTATTCTTATCTTTCCTTTGCAACACCTTTCAGCCTACATTTCATCCCACCACAATGTTGCATGCCCTTTCAATCTAGTGAAAAAATGTTTTAGTTTCTTATCCTCTTCGATATCTTCATAATTGAAGTATTTTTCCAGAGCTCTAAACCAATCTAACAGCTCCTCAATGTCTAAGTTTCCTTCATACATCAAAATATCCATTTTTTCTTTGTCCCCTATTCTTGCAACAACTTTGAATAGACGTTCTTCTGTAGCATCTTCGGCTACAACTTCTTCTTCGGCTCCAGACTCATTTTCACTTTCGGCTTCACTGACATATTTTGTATTAGTAGCTCATCTTTGTTTTGTCTCCATAACATCTAATCAAGCATGAAGTTCTCTCATTTCCCTTTCCATAGTTGGATCGAGCATTGTTCTCTCTTGACGTCTTATGGGTGACATTGTTTAAATATGTTCCACATAGACTTTAAATCACAACTTGCCTCTGACTCCCTTGCTTACAGAAAACAATGATTGTAGGCTCTGATACCACCTGACGTAGCACCCCTACCTCAACAAGTTCTACTTGACCTCCTGGTCTAAGGATCATTTTGTTCCCTTGAGTCGAAATGGCTCCTTAGTTCCCATGGTAACCTTCACACATATAACCACAGGTCCTTTCTGGGTTTACGCCTATGTAAATAGGCGTAAAGCGTAACTTCCACTTGACGTGACCAACTGATACGACTACGACCTTCACACAAAAAGGTGTTTTGGGTTTCATGACTTTGCGATCCCTGTTGTCGAGTTCCACAAATCTTCAATCCCTGAAACCACAAAATGGGTTGACGATAGCTCCTCCCTTAAATCCTCATGATGTGACCCTTGTCTAGATCCTAGGGTTTACCCTTCTATCGCATCGATATTTCATGTATCGGGGATCTGCGATGCAACCTTCTCTCTTTGCCCGATAGTAGAAATTACGATACTCTTTTGCCATAGATTAACGGTTCCAAACCTTTGATGATCTGACGGTCCATATTACGTCGAGAATTCACACATCGTGACTTCCGAGTAACTACTTCTTCACACTCTCTACCCCCAAAATGTCGATATTTTAGATCGCCTAATCTACGACTCACACTCCTCTAGATCCAACAGAAGTTATTCCTCCTGAATTTTCGATTGTTACAAGACACTCGACCTTAATCTCTCTGTTGATCTACCAAATCAATGGTTCATGGAAAATCGGTGATTCTCCCTCTGAGAATGTCAACCTTTCGTTCATACTTTTGATGGCTCCGGCTAAAGAACTCAACGTCCCTTCCTTCTGAACTTAAATTCTACGAGATGACTCTAGACCTCATCCTTTCTTCTAACTTCTTCAGAGACTCTATCCTTCCTGATCTTGGTTCTGCTTCAAACTGAAGGATCCCACGAGATTTTGTGGACACTCCTTTGCGGCATTCACAAATAATCAATGATTATTTGATGTCCCCCTTTCCTATGCACTCCTTGCGTTAGAATTCTTCAACCACTCCTTGGTTGGAAAAGTCTAAGACTTCAACCAGCCTACGCACTCCTTGCATATCTCTGTGCTATACCTGCACTTCTACTGATATGAGAACAATTGTACCCCTCCTGAGCTTCTCTGAGATAAATCTCAGAATCTTTTCAACGCACTTCTTGTGGACTTTCACTGCACTCCTTGCAGGAACTTCTCAGGACGAGAAACAATTGAAATTCATTATCTCCCTCTCACAAACTTCATACACTCAACATGAAATAACAGATACATAAAATAATTAAAACAAATGCATAACAAATAATATAACTAAATTGTAAACATACCATTAAGAGATGCAAACAGTAACCATGATAACACCATGAAACTGGATCAAAGTTTTCTTATATTAATCCAAGTGCATCTGTACATGGGTTCAATAGAAACCACTATATACTTATACAATATTCTACAACCTGTCTTCTGCTATGTTCTCCTCTTATCTTGCTCTTTAGCTCTTAGCTCTTACAAATACAATGAAAATAATCTTACCATACAATACATATGAGGGAGCTTTCTAGAGTTTTTCCTCCTATAGCTCTAACTATCTAATCGAATTAAAATATCTACAACTACTTTACATTGATTACATTAATTTCCTCCAATAAACAGATGAGAGAAACCGCTCAAGATCTGTGTTACAATCCCAAAAACATTTAAGAACATTTACATTCCTCCAACTATTACATTATTTCTTCTTCTTTTCAAATTCAAAATATGTGCTGGTGTGTTTCCAGTTGTCCTCTGCTCTCGCACTTTCTTTGTTGGATTTCTTACAATTCTCCTACATCAAAAATCATCAAGATCAACCAGACACAACCAACATCAAGTGACACGGGTAACTTGAACCTTCATGGCGAGCGAGGAACAAGAGAAAATAAATGTTATAGCACAAGTAACAATATCAACTACAACGAACATTTCGCCCTTGTCGGGAGGCACATGACTCTGGCTAGGTTATCATTTGCATCTATCAATCAGGGCACGCAATGATCCTCTCATCAAGAATCATTTCGTCACAAGCGGTAGGCATGACAGTAACCAAGGCGCGACATAACCTGTCTATACCAATAACACAAGAAAAATCCAACGTGCTAGGAGACTAAATTAACTGTCAAAATACATGAATACTAAACCCAAGCACCCAATCGACAAGTCAACAAGACGCAAAGGAAATCAGACTACTATAAAAATCATACATCACATTAAATTCATGAATCCACATAAGTCATATGTTCCTTAAACTAACAATTCTTTACCAATTATGGAATAACTAGGTTTTTGCATTGAAAAAGAGAATTAGTATATGCACTTAACATAATCAATACTAATACTAGTGTAATGAGGAATGTAATGATGAATTACACCATGTTCGCATAGTAAGAAGTATATTCTCTTATATGTACTAGTTATTCCATGGTGACGCTTGACTACATCAATCTGTACACATTAAAAATAATTATAATCAAACAAATAGTTCATGGTAACTATTTTCCAATTCCAAAAATTAGACAAGTATTTTCCTTAGGATGAATCCATTATAACCAGACTAATCAGGTATGTCTATTTAGCTTGTTGATTAAAGTAAAAGGGGATTCTTATAAGAACTGTATTGTTAGCCAAAGAGGAATATTTTTTTTTTGACTAGTAATTATATTCTGCTAACTATATATGTTGTCTAGCGTTGATACGTTGTCTAACAAAATTGATATGTTGTCTATGATATCATTGTCTAGTAATTATGATATTGTTGTCTATCATACATATGATATTGTTGTCTATAAAATTTATGATAATGTTGTCTATCATATATATGATAATGTTGTCTATATATTGAATATCGTTGAGTTTAATTATGATATTCAAATCGTTGAGTTTAATTATGATATTCAAAATCGCTAAGTTTAATTATGATATTCAATAATGTTTTCGTATATATTGTTGTCTATATATTGAATATCGATGAGTTTAATGATGATATTCAAAATAGCTGAGTTTAATTATGATATTCAATAATGTTGTCATATATATTGTTGTCTATATATTGAATATCGTTGAGTTTAACGATGATATTCAAAATTGTTGAGTTTAATTATGATATTCAAAATCGTTGAGTTTAATTATGATATTCAATAATGTTGTCATATATATTGTTGTCTATATATTGAATATCGATGAGTTTAATGATGATAATAAAAATCATTGTCCAATAATGCTACCAATAGAATCGTTGCCTAGCAATGACATCGTTGTCCAACATTAATTTGCTGTGCAATTACATTTTAAAAAGAATTTGGAACTCTACAAATTTAATCTCTGCCAGCAATTTCGTTGCGTTAATACATTTCAAATGGAAATTAAACTCTACAAAATTAAATCTATACTAGCAATATTGTTGTGTAAGTGCATTTAGAATGGAATTTAAACTCTACAATTAAATCTCTGCCAATATATATTAAATTCACAGTCACACGATATGTATAAAATATCTGCCAATAAATATTAAATTTGCAGTCACACATTATATATCTAATCATTGTCAATAAATATTAAATTCGTAGTCAGACATTATATATCTAATCGTTGTCAATAAACATTAAATTCACAATCACACATTATATATAAAATCATTGTCAATAAATATTAAATTCACAGTCACACGATATGTATAAAATCGTTGTCATACATATATTAAATTCGTTGTCCATTCACAAGTTTAATGAATATATGATGTTGTTGTCAAATATTTTAATATCGTTGTGTAATTAACAAAAGATCTATGACTAAGGAACAATAAAATCCAACCAGAATGTTGTGTAAAAAATGGGCGAAAAGGAGGTTGGGTAAGATGCCAAAAAAATGTGGTGTGAAGGCTGGGTAATATGCCAAGAAAACATGGTGTGAATGCTCAGTAAGATGCCAAGGAAAACGTGGTGTGAATGCTGGTTAAAGTGCCAAGAAAATTGACTTTTCCCCTTTTTTCCAGGAGCCAGGGAATCAAAGATTAATCCTTCAAAGATTAATCATTCAACACAAAGATAATCATTCAGCAATGAATCGATCAAAATGCAGAGATACTCATTCACAAGGAAGGCACAAAGATTAGAGATTAATCATAAAAGAAAAACGCAAAGATGCGTAGGGGATAGATAGTTGCGTGAAAATTTATCCTGCACTTATTATCCATGCACAGGAAAGTAGGGCATTTAAATCTCAGTATTAAACACCGGAGTGAAGACAGACGATTAGGCTCCTGGCCGACTGCTCAAGCATAGATTAATAACTTAAAGAATAAGGGAAAAGAGATAAAAACACAATTTGTCTTCGTATTAAATCAATAAAAACAAACGTAGAGAAGCCATTGCAATCAGAGCTTGGGTTCTCCATGGGAAATCAATTCAAAATACCGCGAGCATAAGGCTGGGATGAATTTAAGTTCTCTGATCATAAAACGTTGGGCTCATCAAGACAATTTGTTGAAGATAAAAATGAAGTCTCTGGGTAGTATTACGCTGAAAAAAACATAAACTTTAACACAGTAGAAGTACATTACTAAAGGCATAGGAACAATATTTAAACTACCATTCAATACAAATATACACATCCGTATCGTAGCCAAAAGTGAAATCTCTGATTCATTGTCCTGCACGTGCTCCGTCCAGCTCCCTCTTGTCGACCGATGTGACCTCACCGGTACCTCCTAGCCAATTCTAGGGGTACTCTTCTTCCCCCTAAGACCCCAAACCGCAAAGGCGCCATGCACACAATACCAAATAATGCTAGCACCCATATCACCTCGCAAGGTCAAGCTACCACTCATTACCCGAGTTGGGTATCCCAACTCCCACAAGAGAAAGTTCAGTCAAGATAAAATTTCAGCAGCGTAACGTTACGTCAAAAAGATGAGATCCATACTCCTCCTCCTCCTTCCTTTTTATAGATTTTTTCAGTAATTAGTTTCCCATGTTCTCATTAAATTCCTTTTTCATTTAATTAATTTCAAAAAACCTCCCCCGTACACATGTTGCTTGATCCCCTAGTTGCACCAAAAAATAAATTTTATTAATTAATTAAATATTCCTATTTCCCTCGCCCACCTAAAAACATTCCTAAAAATGCTCCTCGGTGTCCCAATATTCCCTTACAAATCTTAAATGACTTATGCCTTACTTAATTCCTAGTTGAGTTCATAAATAGAAAGTTCCAAAGGCTAGATTCCTTACTAAGTTAGACATTCAACTTTTTCTTTAAGTCTCCCCTTTTCCTTAAGTTTCCTTTTTCTTTTAAGTTTCCCCCTTTTTCCTATTTAACTAAAAATCAATTTAGAAAGTGTAGATAAAAATAACCATTTACCCCTTTTTCTTTTTAACTAAAAATTAATTTAGCAAATGTAGATAAAAACAACCATTTACCCTCTTCTTTTTAACTAAAAATTAAATTAGCAAAAGTAGATAAAAACAACCATTACCCCTTTTTAAAAATTTAATCCTTTATTATAATTTTAATTTAATAATTAAAGTTTGAAATTCTTTACCCCCTTCTTGTTATATGTCTAATTATTTTTGTTCGGAGGTTCTGCTTAGACCTAGGTTTTAAATTCACTAAGTTGGGCGACGATTCTTAAGGGAAAAAATTATTCATTAAACTTTACTTATCACGTCATTCATTTTAAGGCCGACTAGCTTTATTCACTTACCAGTTAAAATCGTGACATTCCCTTCAGGACGCACTATGTGCTACAAGGGTGCTACTCGCCTCCTTCCGTTTTCCTTGTGAGACGTTCCCTTCAAGACGCACTACGTGCTCCAAGGGTGTCACTCACCTATTTCTATTTTCCTTGCGCGAAGTGCCCTTCAAGACGCACTATGTGCCCCAAGGGTGTCACTTGCCTCTTGACTGAATTTGGTAGAAGTCAAACTCCTGGAGTCAATACTCCGCTAGGTGATCTTGTGGGAGACTAAGGGCCTCTAAGGAATAAGGCCCCTACCTTATTGCACACCCTTTAGAATCATCGTGAGCAACTGTCACAGTCTTCCCTCACAACATCATGGGTCTTCTTGAACTAGGTAATCGTTAACCTACAGTTCGAGCCACAGTGGAAGTGCTAATCGGTTGTGGCAGTAATTTTGCCACACCTCTCCCTCAATGTCTTTGGTTGTCGTGCGTGACCCCTTTACTCCACATGTGAGTCTGGTCGGCAAGCTATTCTCAGCCTGCATCCATCAATGAATCATGTCAACAATAATAATCAATCATCATAACATATAATCATAGGTACATATGTCACATCAACCACATTCAAACCCTAACAGTCCACTCCCTAACTCAATTCAGAGTCCAAGGGGTTTCATTGATGCCTTTGCATCCTCAATGTCTAGAGTCCTGCACACTCAGGAGAACCCAGTCAATAGCACCTGTCGATGTAAATATAAAAAAAAATGACATAACATCAAATCCACAATGTCTCATAATCATAATCCAAATAACCAATAGTATAAAGGACCGGATCACTTGCACGCAAGTGTCCTCAAAGAATAAGTCCGCTCAGTGTGCACAAGAGCGGGATCTTACATACACCCCCTCTTGGTTTAAACTTCTTCCTGAAGTTTAACAGTATATAAGTGTTGAAATAAGGTGTATCACAGTATCATAAGTCTATCTATTGAACAAAAATGGAAACTATTGACGCATATCATTTGCGTCCTCCCAGGTCACCGAGTGCGGACTATAGTTGGCCCACTACACCTTGACCTGATATATTGTTCGACGCCATAGATTTCGAATGTGATGGTCCAAGATATGGATCAAATCTGTCATGAGTGTGCCCTCATCTGATACCTGCAAGGAACTCATGTCAACAACATTTGTAGGATCACTAACATAATATCTCAAAACAGATACATGAAAAACATCGTGTATACACCTAAAATGATCAAGCAAGTCTAGTCAATAGGCCACGGGCCCCTTCCTTTCCACAAAATCGAAAGGTCCCATGAACCTAGGAGAGATTTTATCACCCTTTCCAAACTTGATCGAACTCTTATGCAGTTTCACCCGTAAGAAGACTCGATCACCAACTTCATAACTACAATCAACACGATGTGCGTCGGCATAACTCTTCTACCAATCATGCGCTTCCTTTATCCTTTGTCTTATAGTTTTCTTTTGATCTTCCATTTCTTGGATCACTTCTGGTCCCACCAGGACTCTATCCTCAAGCTGGTCCCAACTCAAAGGTGTCTGACATGGTCGCCCGTAAAGAAACTTGAAAGGCGCCATCTTAATGGTGCTTTGATAAATGTTGTTATATGTGAATTCTACCAATGGAAAGAATTCCTCCCAATGCTTAAGTTGGTCCATCACGTACATACACAACATATCCTCCAAGATTTGGTTTGTTTGTTGAGTCTTCCCCTCTGTCTTTGGGTGAGACATAGTACTAAAGTTAAGTTGGGTTCCCAAGGCCTCTTGGAAACTAGTCCAAAATCATCCAGTAAACATCGATCCTCGATCTTATATAATCCTCTTAGGCACGCCATGCAACCTCACAATCTCACTGATGAAAACTCTAGCTATGTCAGGTGCATGATACGTCGTACGCACAAGAATAAAATGAGAACTCTTCGTCAGAGTGTCAACTACCAAAAAAAACAAGTCGTGTCTCCTTGTTATCAGTGGCAATCCAACAATGAGATCCATCGAAATGACCTCCCATTTTGATTCTTGAATTGCGTGTGGTTGTAGTAATCATGTTGGATGTCTATGTTCATCCTTCACCTACTGACATTCTAGACATCTTTCCATGTAGTTGACTATGTCTACCTTCATTCCTTTCCATAAGAATAAGGGTTTAAGGTCTACTCTCATCTTTGTGACTCCAGGATGAGCCATGTACACTGCTCTATGAGCCTCTTTTAGGATCAAACTCCTCAACTCTTCGTTGGGAGGTACACAAATTTGACTTTTAAATCTCAATAATTTGTTGTTGTCCATAGTAAATCCTTCAAATTTTGGTACCATCATTGTGTTTTGTCCAATAAAATCCCTAACCTCTGTAACAATCATCGTCATGATGTAAAGTTTAAATATTTTCATGTAGATTCGTCTGAAGAGGCATCACCAAAAATATGCATGGTCTCCGACTCAACACATCAGCTACTCCATTCATTGTGCCCTTTATGTAAGTAATCTCGAAATCATACTTTCTAAGCAATTCCAACCAATGTCGTTGTCGCGCGTTCAATTCTCTTTGCGTAAAGATGTGTTGTAGTCCACAGTGGTTCATTTTTAGTTCAAATTTTCATCCAATAAGGTAGTGTCTCCAAACTCTCAGGCATAAACAATGGCCAAAAACTCCAAATCGTGTGTTGCATAGTTCTCCTCATGCCTTCTCAACTTTCTGGAGATGTAAGTGATCACTCGAACGTCTTGCATCAAAACTCCACCTAAGCCTTCCTTGGATGCGTTAGTGCACACCAAGAAGTCCACATCCATGTAAGGGACCTACAATATTGGTTTTGTCATCAATAGCTCCTTGAGCCTCCGAAATGCCTCCACGCATTTCTCGATCCCAACAAACTTCTTGTTCTTCTTCTATAATTTTGTGATCAGATTTGCTATATTCGAAAAACCCTCGACGAATCGTTGATAGTATCCTTCTAAACCCATGAAGATATGCACTTCGGGGTCATTCGTCAGCGCAGGCCATTCCATAATATCCTCGACCTTTGTTGGATCCACAGTGATACCTTCGTCGGAGATGACATGCCCTAATTATTGAATCTTTGCTTGATAAAACAAGAATTTAGACTATTTCCCATACAATTTGTTCTCTCGCAAACACTTTAGTACCAAGCGCAAATGCTCATCATTATCCTCCATCATCCAAGAGTAAATCAAAATATCCCCAATGAATACTTGGATGAACTTGTCCAAGTATTCCTGGAACACCCCATTCATCAAATTTATAAATACCCCAGGGGAGTTTGTCAATCAAAAAGGTAAAATAGTAAACTCGTAATGTCCAAACCTCATCTTAAAGGATATATTAGGGACATCGTCCTCCTTGATCTGTAACTAGTGATACCTTGATCTCAAGTCGATCTTTGAAAACATTGTCGTGCCTTTCATCTAATCGAACAGATCATCAATCCTTGGCAACGGGTATTTATTCTTGATCGTTGCCTTGTTCAATTGGCGATAGTCAATGCAGATCCTCCACAACCCACCCTTCTTCCATATGAAGATAACAGGCACACCCCATAGTGACGCGCATGGACGTATAAGTCCTAGGTCCAACAAATCCTTCAGTTTCATTCTCAACTCTTGTAAATCCGGGGTCGACATCCGATAAGGCGTTCTTACTATAGGTTCAGTCCCCAGTTTTAGGTCTATGGTAAATTCCAAGTCCCTCTCTGGTGGCATCTCGGGTAATTCCTCAAGGAATACGTCCGCAAAATATCTCACCACCGGAAGGAGTTCTAGACCTTCCACGACTCCCTTCTTGTTTAACGCAAGGATCACATAGATCATAAATCCCTTGCACATGCTCTTCTGTAGCTGGAAGGAAGAGATGAACCTTAGGGAAACTCCCTGGTCCTGACCTACAATCACGTGTCTATGTCCCTCATCATCGACCAAACTCAACCATTTCATCTTATAGTTGAGTATCGCTTCATGTGATTCCAACCAATCCATATTTATCACAGCATCATAAGATCCTAATATCATGACGTACAGGTTGGCCCTGGTGACGAACTCTCCGGGGTCAAGGCTACATCTCGTAACCTTCCCTCCAACCTTATGTTTGGCTCCTAAATCCATTTCTACAGAGATAAACTAATCTTGTTCGACTTCCTTTACCTTAATTCTTTTTAGCGATACACTAGAAATAAAACTCT
>JASDQU010102000.1:303579-369808 GCA_032191745.1 Picea mariana
GATTCAAGCTTTGAAATAATTTCTTAAAAAGTTTTAATATATTTATATTGAATCTCTTAATAAAAAAACATGCAAAATAAAGATAAAGGGAAAATGGACAATACCTTTTAGGGTTTACAAACTAGAGCACTTTTTTTTTAATCTACAATTTCTCTTAATAGAATCTCTAGAATGCAAAGTCTATTAGTCCAAATAGAGCGATGAATCTATCTTTTTTTATATAGAAATGGGTAAGGGTATTGCAATTTTTTTTATATATCTATTCATTTTTATATGAATTTACTATATTTATTCATTTTTATATGTAAATTAGTGTAGTGTTATTTATGTAACATTTTTTTTTAAATAATCACTTAAATAATTAATTACATTTTTATATGAATTTACTATATCTATTCATTTTTATATGTAAATTAGTGTAGTGTTATTTATGTAACCTTTTTTTAAAATAATCACTTAAATAATTAATTGCAAAACTTAATAGTGACATCATTGTATTTACATTTTAAAACAATGGATGTCAAATTAAAATCGCATTAATCTCACATTTAAAAACCATTCGATGTTTAAAATTTAATATAATGTAAATGTAACTATGAAAATGATAAGTCTTTTATCTTTAAAATTTTCATGATCTCAAATTATATATATATATATATATATATATATATATATATATATATATATATATATATATATAATTCTTATTATTTATCTTAAAATTAATTTGGTGATGTTGGATAATTTTCACTTCAAATTTTAATAAAACATTATTATTTATCTAATCATAAGTATATAATAATATAATTTTCAAATTTTAATACAATATCATTATTTTTCTAATCATAAATCTATAATAATATGATTTTTAATGTATAGGTTAAAATTAATTAGGTGATCTTAGATAGCTTAGAGATATTCTTGCTTAGAAGTCTAAAAAGCATGTGTGTTTTAGTTGGATCATATTTTGGAATGTCGTGGATAGGAGTAATATGCCATATCTTTTATTCATCAATTTATTTTATAAATGCTTTGAAGACTTCAATTCACACTTGTGATATTGTGAATAGTTGTTAGCAATGAGATCTGTCCAATTCTACTTCAACTTTTAAAGGCATCCAATAGTTACTATCACTTCTCTTTTGCTTTTAGGTTGGTTAGTCTAAAAGTTTTAAGTTTTTTACTTTTTGCCACTACCACCTAAATCCAACAATGCCATTGTTGACAAAATTATCATTCTAACCCATTTTTTAACTAAACCCTACAAAAAAAAACCTCCCCAAAAAATTACTTTAATTTTTTTCTTTATACTATATATAGCTATTACATTAAAACATTTCTAAGAAACACTACTAAATCAACTTTAATTTCACTTACTATTAAATTATAACAATTTTTTCCAATAGATTAAAAATCTTTTTATTAATCATTCCAATCTTACTTTATTTTAATTTTTTAAAACCAAAACCTTTATTGATATATCAGTTCTAATATAAATAACAAACATACATTATAAATTTTTACCAAATTCTAATATAAACAAGTGTTACATGGCAGTGTAGTCCTTGTCGGGTTGGAATGGGAATAAATGCGCAGGTATGGGTGGACCGTGGGAGAATGAGAAGCCTAAAGTAAAGGAGGCAAATGGAAACTCCAGCGGACACATGACAAACAACATGAACTACAACTAGTATCCATGCAAAAAATGACACATGGCACTGACGTTAGCCATAAAACGTCAGGATGCTACATGACTCTCGGAGAATGTCACTCTGAGATTTTTCCTTCCAGAACAAACATAGTTCCTCGAAGCCTAGAGCCCCGAAGAATCGGAGTCCTGAATTCCCGAATTAGTTAATCATAATATTATATTAATATGGGGTTAACGAGTAATTAGTGAGAAAGTCACTTTGTGAGAAATTCATTCCATCGCTAAATATGGCCAAGGGGGTTCTAAAATTGGCAGGCCGGTAAAAATTTAGCAGGGATGCTAAAGTGTCAGGGTCTCCTAAATGGCAGAGTGGAAACTGATTGATGGTTCACATTCATTTCGGATAGAGAAGGCACTCGAGCGTTAATCTCCTAGAGCAATTCTGGCATTGAAACCATTTAGTTTTTTAAAGTATTTTCATTCTTGTGTTTTGCATAACCCATC
Organism: Picea mariana; assembly: GCA_032191745.1. NCBI lineage: Eukaryota > Viridiplantae > Streptophyta > Pinopsida > Pinales > Pinaceae > Picea > Picea mariana. Next base: position 305,735 of record JASDQU010102000.1, read on the forward strand.
TTTCTTTTATTTTCTCAATCAGATTCTGTAATTTTTCATATTACCAGTAGTAAAACAGACAAATACCAAAGAGCACAAATATCCCCATCACATGTAACTTGATATATTGTTGGAGTCTAACTTGCCATGTTCAAAATTTTCGTTCCTACCTTGTATGTTTTATCTCTTTAATGTATTTATGAAATTCATTCATAATGATCTCTGTATACTTCCAAATGACTTTCATAACAATATTTAGAGTGAAGTACAATTTTCATAATCACTTCTTTAATATTTCCCATGGACAAAGTAAGCAACATCCATTTCATTCTATTAAATAGATCATTTAGCTTGTGTGTCTCTATATGTGTTAAGATAAATAAAGGTATATGCAGTGGAAAATAAACAAATATATATATTTTTTGAAAATGTGTCCAGTGTCAAAGATTCTTTGATCTTCTTGTGTGACCACTGTGTTTGCTAGTTTTTTCTATATATTTGCAGAGGTTGATCTGTAATTTCTCTCCAGGAAGAGGGTATATTTGTATAGTACCAACTGGGCATCTCAGTAAAGTACCAACTGGTATATTTGCAACATGTCTATCCAGTGGATTTTTTTTTTTACAATGATAAAATTTTTTGAAGGTTTCTATTTCTGCAGATATTCTTGCAGATATGTATTTACAAGTCGGTTGACCCTTGAACCTGTTAGGACCGAAACGACAACCTAGCGAGGATGTCAATCCTACTACATTTTTATAGACGTGGTACTCGTCTTTAAGTTTTTCCTGGGGCATGTATAGTTCAAATGTGGGACTTAAAGAATTTCCTTCGTAATGACTTAAAGCAATACAAAATGATAGAAAATGTTTTTTTTTTTTTTTTGAAATAAAGGTTCTTGGAAAATAGGACCAGGAATCACACACAGTAAACATTCAAATTAAATAAACGTAATTTCTTGACGTCCAACATAGTTGAAGATAAAAATTTATGAGAAAATAAAAATAAAAGAAGATGATCAACATGCATAAAGAGAACTAATTTTGCATTCCAAAAACAGGGCTATAAGGCACCGTTGAGATTGTTCCCGAAGTAGTTTTCTTTGAAATTTATCAAAAAATAATAATGTCTGTTACATATTCCTCGAAATTTAAATGTGTTTGTCATATAGACTGGGATTGGGGATCCCGTGAACCATAAAATAAATAAGTACAATAAATAGGACTATAGAAAGAAGAAGTGGGCGATGGTAGAGAGCAAGACCTGGAAAAAAGAAATTGGAAGTTATCAGACTTTGCTTAGACATTTCTATTTAAAGAGGTGGGATAAATGGATTGATAAAGAAAGAAGAATGTGATCAGTATAGACTTATTGTGATGGTATCTATCTCGCCCTTTTCTATTTGCTTGTTGATGCCTTTTTATTGCTCTCGTCGATGATTACTGGAATCGTGCCAACCATTGGTTGCACTTCATTGGTGAGCTTGTCGATTGCCCTTTGGAGCCATTATTCATTGTAGCTTCTCATGGGGACCACGTTGATCTCATCCTAGATTTTTATGTTGAAAAGATCAATTTCTAATTCCCTTAGATTGATAGAAAGATTATGCATAGCCTGTTTAGTTTCTTCATTTTGTACCGAATAGTCCATTATCCAGTTGTCCACGTCATCTTCACCATATTCAAGGATGTCGTAAAACTTTTCTAAAGACAACCCCTTAAAAATATCAACTTGTTCATCGAAGGCTTGCTTGGTTAAGAATAATGAGTTGAGGATTAAGTTGTGTTCTTGGACCTCGTTGGTACTTCCGGCTAAGTCTATTTTGGTCATCTTTCTGAATAATTATTCTTTCTTTGATATGGCTTGTTCACATGATTGGACAATGAGATGTAGGTTCTTAAATTTCTCTTTCCATCATGCATTTGATTGTTTGATCTGGTTTGGGGAGGGGAGATCTTATTGTCTTCTTATCATATTTGTCATGTTGGTGACATGGATGCCAAAAGGGAGGATCGTCTCTAGATGGAAACATTCTTCATTTTTTAAATTTGCCTACAAATGTTCATGCAAAGCATGTGACCTCGTTCCAAAAGAAGTTATATTTTTTTATGTTTCCCAAGATTGAGTAATTAGCTCCAATATTTTCTTGATATTCTTCTCCACATAGCCTCTACACAATGTGAGGAGGATGGAGGATCCTTTTAACTTGGTTGCAGGGGTGGTGGGCATGGATATTGCTAAAGGACTAGCAAGCAATGGGATATGAATCATAACTTCCTCCAATTCTTTGATTCATTCCTTCAGTCTGGCATTCTCCGCCTCAATGCCTCCAATGGAATCATCAAGAGAATCTATGGTTGCTTGGTGAAGTCAGGAGATTTGGGATGGATGGATGTTCCTAAGGTTAATATATAAACGAGATTTCCCTTTCTTATTTCTTACATCTCTCTTTTCAATAATTAAATTTTTAGATTCGTTGTAAAAAACAATGCTCTGGAATACGAAGGATTCATCTTCATAAAAAATCTAGGTCTCAACTATTTCCATTAGGGGATCATGGTGGATCACGTCCCCGGGCTGATCAACATTGCAGAATACATTATCTAGATTAGTCTCAAGTTCCATGTCTTCACTTTTAGTTTTGGGCTCTTTCTCTTGTCCTGCAATGTTTTTTCTCTTCTTCGTCATGGGAAGCTAGTGAGAACTATCAATTTTACCTTGAGGAGGGTTCTTATCTCGTACTCATTTTGAAGAATTCTGGGTTTCTTTCTTACTGGGCTGGGTTGTTGGAGTGATGCTCTGGGTTGTCGTACTCTTGGGAGTGGTAGCTGGGGATTGGACACTCTTCTCACCGGGGCCTTTTCCATGTTGTTTTTACAATTCAATGGTGCTTTGCAATGTCTCTAGGTCACCAGCGTCAGGAGAAGGAGCGTTGTCTTCATTGTCTCTATCTTCGTTCAAGTGTGTATGGATAAAATAATTGTTGAATCCAACTGCTAGTAAATGTTCTACAAAAATACCATGAGGGTTGAACCCTCTTAGCCTTTCATCATATGCTAGGTTCAAGTTGTTGAAATGGCCTACGAATTCATCAATCTTATTGACGTTCCTGAACACGAAGTCCCTGACTCTCCATGGAAAAGGAATGAACTTCTTTTTTCTCTTCTCATGGAAAAAATGCATACAATAGTTGTATTGCCTTGTTATTTCTGTAACAAACATTATGTTTGTAATGTGACATGGAAGGAAAGCAGGATTTTCCTTGGAGCCAAAAATCATTATTACACTGTAATTCTCCCCTTGTTCAAATGTCCCCTTCCTATCCAAAAAATTGGTTTCTTGGTCAGACATCCAGGGAGCATCCTTTCCTAATAATAAATATTTGAAAACTGAGACAAATTCATTAAAAAACTCATAAAAACAATGGGAGGCCTTGTGCCTCCATAAGGCCTGGCACCAGAAGGTTAATGGGTTGAATTCATAGTTTACCTTCTTGCACACAGACATTTTTGGAAACGGACAATAATGCGTTATCGTGAAAACCAAGTAGGATGACATAAAAAATTTCTTCTTCTCTTTGAATTGTCACAATTGGGAACAAATTTCAATGGAAATTAGCTTCCCCCAATAAAAAATGGCTTGTTCCTTGACTGTAAAATACAAAATATAAAGAATCAAGTGGGAAATGCTTGTTGTGGATTCCCGTCCCATTATTCTTATAAAAAATGCGACAATTTTCCGGAATGGATTTCTAAACGAACTAACCTGCAACCTTGTGATATCTTCAAGAAGGAACTGTCATCGGGTCTTCCAGGAACTCAGGTAAGAGGTCCAACCCATTATCATGATTTTCTAATAACTGCTTGCAGTATTCTCCTATGAAGGTCAATGTTGGCTCCGACAATCTCAACATCTTGCGGAAGACCTGAGGTGACAAAGAAACATGAGAGTGGTTCCGCAGTGGAATAATTCTTTGGATTGAAATATATCTCTCAATGCACTAAGATACCACCTCCTTACAGTCGAAAACTTCAGGGACACAACCTCCATGAGCAATTCCAGAGGTCCAAATTACTTCGTTCTAGGTGGAAGGGTATAAGTAGTAAGACTATGCCCTAGACGACACGAAGTTTCGGTCCTCACGCCCAAATATTTTCATTGTATCTCCATGGAAATGTTGTTGAGTTTCTACCATAAGTTTACGAGAAGGTATGTTTGCTCCAGACAATGTTTGAAATGAATAGTTGGAAGGGATAATATAACCCTCTGCAAATCTTGGTCCAATGCGTGTGAATGGGAGATCTCCTCAAATATTTCACTCATTAATGACAATCTCTACGGTTGCTTCATGATGAGTTGTTAGCATTAAATCTTAGTAATTGGATACTTAGAAGTGCGAAGGTGGTGGGTATGACGAAGAGCAATCAAGGATTGGAGATTTCGTGAACCCGCCAACCCGACGACCCACGAAAGACATTCTATGATGTTTGAAATGAACACTCGGAAGGAATAATATAACCCTCCGCAAATCTTGGTTTAAATATTATTAATGGGAGATCTCCTCGAGCCTTTCACTCCTTAATGACAATATTTACGGTTCGTGCATGATGAGTTGTTATCATTAAAGATTAATAATTGCATATTTAGAAAGAAGTGCGAAGGTGGCAGGGATGGGGAAGAACAATTAAGGAATGGGCAAGTATGGAAAGCATTCAACCATGCTTCAAAATAGGGTTACAAAGCATACTGAGGAGAGGTGAGGGCCCGACGGTCAAATTGTATGTCTTAGAAGTTTTGAGTGCAAAAAATGTAACATGGAAGAGGACATGATGGGGCAGTTCAGCGGTCAATTTGTATATCGAGGAACTCCAGGTGTTGTTTGCAGGTCCCCGAACAATGGAAGCATAATCTTGAGCCCGCCTATCTGGGAACCCACAATCGAAAAAGTGGCTAAGTATGGAATAGGGAAATGATCAGTTGAACGCATTTTCGCTAATATTTTGAAATTTGTAATAGATATCCCATTACCTGGAAAGATCTTTTCTGCATGTTTCTGGACAAGTTGTGTAGGGATAGTTAGTGTGACTGTCTCCTTGAGCCTTTTTCTCATTAATGACAATATTTACGGTTGTTGCATGATGAGATGTTAGCATTAAACCTTAGTTATTTCATACTTGGAAAGAAGTGTGAAGGTGGTGGGCACATGAAACTCGTGAACCCGCCAACCTGAGGATCCGCGAAAGAGATTCCAATAAATGGCCAAGTATGGAAAGAGGTTCGACGGGCTTCAAAATAGGGTGACAAGGGATCCCCAGGAGACATGAGGCCCCGACGCTCAAATTGTATGTCTCTGAACTTTTGAGTGAAAAATGTGAAACATGAAAGAGAGGATGATGTGGGAGTCTGGAAGTCAATTTGTATATCGTGAAAGTTCAAGTGTTGTTTGTAGGTCACGAAACAATGGAAGTGAAATCTAGAGCTTGCCTGCCCGGGAATCTGTGATCGAAAAAGTGGCTAAGTATGGAATGGAGAAGCAGTCGGTCGGAGTCGTGATATAAAAGCATGAGTGGAAATATGAACCCATGAGTCTGCCAACCTGCGCAGTAAGACATTTTCAGAAAAATGACTAAGTAACCAGAAAGAGAAAGTAGAGAAGAGAAAGTAGAGAAGAAAAAGAAAGGGGAATTCAGTTAAGTATAGAAGAGGGAAAAGAAGGGGATAAAAGAGAGTGGGAAAATAGAAAAGCGGAGGGCAATTTTCATAAGCGAGAATTGGTCTCAAACAAGCCCCATTGTTGCAAAATCATCATTTTCTAGTCCAATATTTTATCCACATACTCATTTTCTATTGTGCTTGTATCATTAAAAAGGGTGTGAGCAAATGAAAATATAAATTATAACTTGATTTTTGCCTATAACTATGTATAATTGATTTACAAGCGTTGTTGATGTTTGGATTTTGTAGATAACAATGGGCTAGGATAAGTTTGCATTCTTACTATGATAAGGCCTTAAAAAAGTAGAATAAGTAACAAGTATTTCCAATTCAATTCTCACACAATTTTTTTTTTATTTGATCCCATAATATTCATCTTTGTTGATTCGATAATAGGGAGGTCGATTTCGTAGATTGTGCTATTGGTCATTTCAGGCAGCTAGGGTGCGTCAGCCAATGCTTTGTTGAAGATTTGTTTTTATTGCAACCTGTGGGAGTAATTGTGTTTTTGATACATTGTTTAATGCCTTGAAATATTATTTTAAGTATTAAACTTCCTACAAGATGAGTTGTTAGCAATAAAGCTTAATACTTGCATATCTAGAAATAAACTTATTGTACTGTCAACTTGACCATAAGTATAAAAATGTTGAACTTGAATTTTAATATTGTGTTTGATTTCATAGCCCCATTTGACTTAAGCTAACACATATCATTTTTTTTTCAAAATATTTGTGAAGAATAAATTTGGTAATTTGATTAATAAAGTAAAAGTGCTCAAATAGAGGCTAGGGGATGGACAACCAATAAAATATTTCATTTTGGAGTGAAGGAATCAAGGAAGCGAGAGGGAAATAAGAGATCGTTCGCTCGACAAGGTTGAGATGAGAAAAAAAAATTCTTGGGCAAGGACCCAACTCCCACATCGTGAATTAGTGTTGATATGTTCTATCTACATTACGAATGGAATTGAATGTTCTATCTAATGTCCAACCTTTCGGACATTAATGACAATATTAACGGTTCCTTCATGATGAGATGTTAGCATTAAAGCTTAATAATTTCATATCTAGAAAGAAGTGCGAAGGTGGAGGAGATGACAAAGAGCGATTAAGCATTGGACACTTCATGAACCCACCAACCTGACCACCTGCAAAAGAGATTCCAAGAAATGGCCAAGTATGTAAAGAGGTCAGTCGAGCTTCAAAATATGGTCACAAGTTATACTCAGGAGATGTGAGGGTCCGATGGTCAAATTGTATGTCTGCGAACTTTTGACTGCAAAATGTGTAACATGGAACATGGCATGATGACGGACTTCGACAGTCAATTTGTACATCATGGAACTTCAAGTTTTGTTTGTAGGTCGCAGAACATTGGAAGCGCAATGTTGAGCAAGCCTTCCCGAGAATTGACGATGGAAAAAGTGGCCAAGTATGGAATGGGGAAGCGTTCGGTCGAACTCGTGATATAAAAGCTTGAGACATTCAAAAAAATGACTAAGTAACCAGAAAGGGAAAGTAGAGGAGAAAAAGAAAGGGGAATTTGGTTGTCAATTTGTATATCGGGGAAGTCTGGGTGTTGTTTGCAGGGGGCGGAACAATGGAAGCACAATGTTGAGCCCTCCTGGCTAAGAACCCATGATCAAAAAATTTCTTGAGTATGGAACGAGGAAGCGGTAGGTCAAACTCGTGATATAAAAGCATCAGTGGAAATATGAATGTGGGAATCCGCCAACCCGCACACTTAGAAATTTTCTGAAAAATGACTAAGTAACCAGAAAGGGAAAGTAGAGGGGAAAAAGAAAGGGGAGGGCAGTTTTTGGAAGTGGTAATTGGTCTTAACAAAGCCCCATTGATGGTCTTAACAGTAACTATGAAGTGCATTAGACAAGTGAACATGCTCTTCAATCAAGGAATAAAGAAAGTGAGTCATAGTTATACTTTACAGGATGTGTTTGCATAAGAGAAGCATCGAAAATCTATAGAAAAATCAATGGAGGGTTGTTGAAGTAAAATTATTGTACTATCAACTTCACCGTACATATAACAAAGACGAATTTTAATTTTAATTTTATCTGGTTGATATCATAGTCCCATTGGACTTCACCTGGCATATATCCTATTATTTCATAATATTTCTAAAGAAGAATTTTGGTAATTTCATCGATCAAGTAAAAGTGCTAAAATGAACTACATATTACATTTGTTTCACAGAGCTTACATTAAAAGGCAAAGCACGCCTTCTATATTCTTTAATATCATAGAAAAAATGCTAAGATCCTGAATCTATCATCTAGCCATAATTCAAAAATAAGGTCCATGAGAACCTTGAACTACAGTACAAAAGCACATGAACAAAAGTTTGCCAAACACAAGATAGGAAAAAATTAGCGGAGATTGGGCATTGTATCCCATCTATAACCAAATCCCCAAATGGGCACCAAGAAATCTATCGATTACTATATTACTATGAACCAAGATCACTATGAACATTTTCTTCTGATATCACTATGGACCAAGATCATGTTGACCTGACAATGTTTTAACATTACTAGTTCTGGAAAAGAGTGTCAAAATTTAACTTAATGGAGTTCGAACAATGCCAAATTTGCAATATTATTGAAAATTCCTGATGGTTCTATTTAGAGGAGCAAGCCATATTGACGGCTCAAAGGGTGGACCTGATTTATTCACAGTTGGATACTTTGTATGAGGTCTTTCCTCGTGCTTCTAATTCCTGGAATGAACAATCTTATGCACTTCCAGTTCAATTTTCCATGGCACTACAAAACTCTATTCATATCCTCATTGGGTAGCATGGACATATATAGATGAGATTGTTTTGTTTCTTGTCAATGTTTGATATGAATATTTTTTTTTGGTTCAGCCAATATGCAGTATGGCATTTTCCTCATTTAATTTAAATTTTCTATGGACATGAAAGTCGCGTAACTTGTAGACAATGTTTTCCTTTTTCTGTAGGTATACTTCATATGGAAATTATGCTAACCCAGGAAGCACATCTTGTAATAGAGGTTGTCTAATTGTACAATGTACAATTATGTTGTTGAGGGTTCGGATGGAAGCATTGAGGAAATGTCTATATATGTAAGGCATTTTTTACTCCATCGTAGGCAATCAAGTGTGCCATCATTTATGAAAGCAGAGGCAGAAGCAGGAGAATTTCATTTGGCACATACAGGCTTGAAGGGGGTCGAGTACGCATTCACTGCAACCAAAACACCCTCGACCTACGCATGTGAGCATAGTAGTTAATATATTGAAAAATATAATATACAAGTGTACAACAAAATAACTGCAGAAAAATGTTCAAGGCAATTTTTATGAGAAAAGTGTGGATGGAATTGTAGATGTATACGCACAATAGTTTTTGAGCTAGTTAGTTTCTTGAGATCCTGTACTATGTCTGTTCGCAATTCTATTACAAATTTTGCTTGGGTTGTGTGAAATATCCTTTCTTTAACATCTAGTTTCTTTGTTATATTTTTAAAGAGCATAAGTGGAAATTTCCCTTTATGCAATTGTTGTTCCATTGAGGAAAATAAATTTGAATAGGTATCAAACAATTGTAGGTGCAACATGGAATAGTGTAATAGTTATGTAACATAACTGATATATATGAGCATGTGAAAGTAAAGGACAAAACTGGATATGGAGAACGATACCATTTCCTTATCGTTTTCTGGCTCTCCATCTTTTATATGAAGAATGTGTTGCGATCCAACTTTTCTCACGAGTGTGAAAGCTGCACCAATAGTTTTGATTGGGTAAGTGTCGTTGCTCTGTGCAAGTTGGCTGATTTTTGTGTCCGGTATGAAACAATATTCTGAAAAAATTGTGAGAACTTTTTCCACAATACTTGTTTCGTTGAGCAATATAATCCAATCACAATCACCATGGTCATATACTGTTTTCGACAATATATTAAAAATTGTAATGGATATCCCATTACCTGACAAGATATTTTGTGCATGTTTCTGGACAAGTTGTGTAGGGATAGTTAGTGTGACTATCATCATGGCTTCCTTGTTTGCCATGTCAGCATGCACAATGCATCTAGTTTTGTTTACCTTGTCTAAGTAGGTGTTATACACGACCATTATGTCCCCAAAAAACACTTGTTCAATTTGGCAGATGTTCAAGCCTTCTATCGATAGTATATTGGGTGTTATAAGTTTAGACCTTGTGACATTTTTTGAATAGAAAAAGTAATGTGAATGGAAGTTTGTATCAATTTTTTGTTTTCTTTTTTTTTTGGAATAAGTGTAAAAGTAGACACACAATATGGATGAAGTATGCACGTCGCATTTTTGTAACCATACCTGTTAGTCTGTGGAGCTTGCACTATGTTGGGTGTTTCACTTGGGCTCGTTGGTACTTATTGTGAATTGCAAAGCATGTGTTGCAGATGACATCAACATATTTATCATGGAATATATGAATAAATAACTCTGGATATTTGTTTGGTAAACATAACAAGAGAACAATGTATGAATCTTTACCTTTGACCTTGTCGTTCTGTTGATGTTTGCGATGATTGACTACTCATGCCCATGTCACTCACCTAACTTTTTATGGTGCAAGCATGTGTACACGAACATCAAAATGACTAAATAAGAATATGCATTGTATATTGTTCACAATTGTTCTGGATATCACATACAGGCTCGAAAAGGATGGAGTATGAAATAGGGTGTTAAGGGATACTCAGGAAACGTGAGGATATGACGGTCAAATTATATGTCTTAGAAATTTTGAGTGCAAAAATGTGTAACACGGAATAGGGAATGATAGAAGATTATCTGTATATCACAGAACCCCGGAAGCTATTTGTAGGTCACGGAAGAATAGAAGCGCAATCTTGAGCCCGCTAGCCTGGGAGTCTGACTGTCAATTTGTATATCACGGAACTCCAGGTGTTGTTTGCAGGACACAGAACAATAGAAGCACAATTTTGAGCCCTCCAACTTGAGAACCTGCAATTGAAACAATAGCTAAGTATAGAATGAGGAAGAATATGTTTTTTCTATTATTTTCGCTACCCCCACCCTCAGTCGGTCAGACTCATGATATAGAAGCATGAGTAGAAATGTGAACCTGTGAGTCCGCCAACCCACGTGCCTAGATATTTTCGAAAAATGACTAAGTAAAGTAACTAGAAAGGGAAAAAGAAAGGGGAATTCAGTTAAGTATAGAAGACAAAAAAAAAAAAGGATAATAGAGAGTCAGAAAATAGAAAAGGGGAGGGAAATTTTTCGAAGCGGGAAGTTTCAACTTAAAAGGCCCATTGTTTCCAAATCATCGTTTTCTAGTCCAATATTTTATCCACCTACTCGTTTTGTGTGTTTGATTTACTATCACAATTGGTATACCTTTTTGAAGATTGTACTTCAGCTTCCTCTGTTGTGGCATATAATATTTCATCCTCTTGTCCAACTAATCTATTTCTTTCAATGTAGCAATGCAAAAAATACAATGGACATGAAGGTAAGTTGGTATGTAAAAAGACATGTAAAAAAATAAATACAATTCTATTTATTTCAATGTAGTAGCACAGAAAATATAGTTGACATGAAGATAAGTTATTATGTAAGAATATATGTAGTATCTACATACAATAAATTAGGTGCAAAGAGTAGAATAAATATACAGACAATAAATGAAATACAAAAAAATGGAATATGAAATAAGAGTAAAAGCATGGACCTGTGTATCTCCTCTTCTACATTTGTGGTTAAGAGTCCTTCGTCCTCTCTAGTTATTCTATTTGTTTCAATGTGGGACTGCACAAAATAAAATGAACATGAATGTAAGTTGGCATGTAAGGGAAAACAACTAATATGTATATACAATAAATAAGAATCAAAGGAATAGAATAATAGATAGAGTTAGAAGCATGAACCTTTGTTTTTCTTGATCCATGGTTGTGGTTATATAGAATTTTTCCTAGCCAAAATATACTACAAACCAGAAAATATTAAGAAGTTGAATGATCCTAACTGAATGATTTGGTTTTGTACAACAAAGTATCCAGATATGGTTTGAAACATGGAAATATAATTTTGTAATATGTTTGATGTATATTTCATAATTCAAGTACAAGAAAAATTGTATCATGGTCAGACCAGTTAGTGTATAAGATAAAGAAGGTGTACTATGAGATGGACACATTTGACCATACATTGTTAATAAGTGTGTTTTGTACATGTTTTATCTTAACCAAAAGAAAACGGAGATTGTAATTGCACATGTAGTTTTCCAATTCTTTTGTTATGGCACAATTTTGTAGCATGTCAACATTGAAGTCTTCTAGAATGATAATGGTTTTGTTCAGATGTAAATGGTGCAATGCATTTGAAAAAACATTCACTATGTTGGAAATGTTGCATGCAGAGAGGCATAGAGATTGAATATTGCAATTTGCAATCAATGGAAAACTACTCTTGCTAGCACCATCTCAACATCTTTTTCTTCTACAAGAACATTTTACAAAGGCATGTAGGTATGGTTCAGAGTTTGGAGAAAAATTTAAGAGCAGGAGGGAAAGATATGCCAACCTCTATGGAAAGTCTGCAGCATAGGAGTGATGAATAAAAACCTAAACATTCTTATTTGCAAACTATAAATAGTAAACAATAAAGAACAAATACGAATGAAACTATGGTATTGAAACTTACTCGTCAATGATGAACGATAGAATCACACATCCAATTGCGAGTGTAGGATTTCAACCCTACAAAGTGCAATAACATGTCCTAGAACTACCCAGGATTTTCATTCTAGGTCTTGGAAATTTTTTCTTTATAACTTACTGAAATATGTCACCGACAAAGAAGGATATTGCTTGGCAATGGTGTGCAATTTTGATGCAGCTTAGTTACCACTGTACCATACCTAGCCCTTCTACACCTACCTGCAGTTTTCTTCTACAAGAACATCCTGCAAAGGAAACAAGCTTGACATCATATTTTTCATGTGAAAGACACAGATTCTATTCTCGTACGGGATAGGTAGGTACTCATTCCCAGGAAAAGCTGAGAATATCATCGAGGGAAAGGTGTGAAGGCTAAAGAACTCCTTATTCAATTGAGGCTAAAGGACCGAGATTTGTAATGCTAGAAAAAATGACAGTCAGAGTTGTGCAAACGACATTGGCATGCACATGGTGCAGAGCCTGGGGAAAAAATCATAGGAAAATTTAATACCATGAGAAAAAGATATGCCAACCTCTATCGAAAGTCTACAGGATAAGAATGATGAATAAATACTTAAACATTCTTACTTGCAAACTGCAAACAAGTTGATGTGCACGTTTAATAATTAGAAGATTCACGCATACCAGACACATTTATTGGTAGAAGTTGAAGTGTAACAATTTGACATAGAATAGTGTTATGGGTAAAGTTTTTTACATTTTATTTAATTATTATGAATAATTTATTAATATTTAAGGTTTATAAATTAATTAATTTTAATGGATGTTAATCATTATTATTAATAAATAATATATTTTATAGAAATTTATATATATATATATATATTTTTTTATGTAATTATAAATTTTAAACTTGGGAAGGTAAGGTGAAATCTTTTTTTTCATTGACTATTGATTATTGTGGAAACTTTGTCTCCTTTTTTGGGGCTTTTGTTATGTCTTTAGGGGTTTAGTTGTATCTTTCAATAACATTATGTTGATGTGGGTTATCAATTTTTCATCATCTTTATCTACACAGGAATTTTCTCAATCAATCTTTCGCATGATCCTTTTTGTCAAAATAAAAATAAAAATTGCTAGTGTCCATAAGCGCACAATTTCCTTCCATGTGGTTCGTTAAGGCTTGCTTGGCCTGAGTGGGCCTAATGGTTAAGAACATGTGTTTCCTCCTAAGAGGTCACAATTTCAAATCCAGAGGGGGGTAAGGTATGTATACCTCTATAGATTTTACTAATCAAATCGTTGGGTGGAGGGCGTCCAAGCCTCAAGTTCACCCTCGTTCATTTCATGAAGGTGACCTCATCCTCACTTATGATGAAGTTCTTGACAATTTAGGAAAAAGTAGTGTTGAAATTATGGATAATGTATATTATTTAAGGTTTTAGATTTTTTTGAATTGATATAAAAAAAATAATAATAATAATAATTAATTAATTAATTTTAAATCATTAATACATTAAGGGATGGATTTTTCTCTTTCTTGGAAGGTGGTGGTTAGGGTTTTACACTAGTCACTTGTTGATGTAGTAGATGGCTCCTTCAATCTCCCTCTACATTACACCATCTAGTAAAGGATGCAATTTCCCTTTCTTATTGATGCCAAATGACAAGTTTAGATTTGGCAATGGCCTCTGAATCAATAGCCTCAAAGTGACTTCAATCTCCACAAAAGAAACTGCCAAGTCACCTCTGTGCATATCTTCTCCTCGTTGTAAAGAGAAGCATGTGTCACCTCTCCTCTCCTTTGAATAAGTGAAACCATCTCCTTGAAACATGTATTCCCTTCTTAGACGTAATTCCCCCTAGGAAATCCTTCAAATACATTATCCTAGAATATTTTCTTAATATCCTAGAATCTGCATTCTTAATAAAACCCAAATAGAATATTGTTATTGGTAAAAAAAATTGCACTTCATTTAATTATTTTGAAAAATTTATTAATATTTAATTTGTTTCTAAATAAGTAATATTTACTTATTTTATAAATATATAATTTACTTTAATTCTTTTACACAGCTGTAATTTTTAGTGTCAAAGTCATATCATGTAGATTATTTAAAGTTTTAGATATTTTTGAATTGATATTTAAAATAAAAATAACAATTTCAATTAATTTTAAATCATTAATACATTAAGAGACACCTTTTTTTTGTTCCTTCATGGTGGTGGTTAGGGTTTTACACTAGTTGCTTGTTGATGTAGTCGATGACTCCTTCATATTCCTTCCTCCTCATCTTAGTAAATGATGTAATTTCTCTCTCCATTGTGGCGTCCCCTTCAAGATGACAACTCTAAATTTGGCAATGACCTTTAAATCGATAGCCTCATAGGTGGCCTCAATCTCCACAAAGGCTCCCAGGTCACCTCTATGCATATCTTCTCCTCATTGTAAAGGGAAGCATATGTCATCCCCCTCTCCTTTGGACAAGTCGGACCCTATCCTTGACATTTGATCTTAAGATCTCTTTAGGCCGTCTAGCACGTATCCCCTTAGATGTAATGCTCCCTAGAAAATCCTTAGACATGGTGCTAAGGGGAACACTCAACGCATCTTTTCTTAGTATCGTAAACAGTTGATCTAAAAATCTCTTTAGGACCTCTAGCATGTATCCCCCTTAGACGTAATACCCCTTAGGAAATCCTTCAAAGACATGGTGCTAAGGGAAACACTCGAGGAATCTCTTCTCAGTATCCTAGAATTTGCATTACTGCATTCTTAATGAAGCCCTAACCCCATCCTTATAAGTAAAATATTATTATTGGTAAAGCTTTTTACACTTCGTTTAATTATGTTGAATAATTTATTTTAATTCTTTTACAAAAATTTTATGGTAATATATTTTATAGAAATTTAGAATTTATTTTAATTCTTTTACACAATTATAATTATAATTTTTATTGTTGAAATCATATAATGTAGATTATTTAAGGTTTTAGATATTTTTTAATAGATATAAAATAAAAATAATAATTTCAATTAATTTTAAATTATTAATACATTAAGAGATGGAATTTTTGTGTTTCCTTGAAGGTGGTGGTTAGGGTTTTACATTAGTTTTTTGAAATTTCCCTCAACACTCAACAGTTAATTCCAAATAAATCACTTATTGAATAAAAGCACAATTGGGTTATCAACTAGAAATATTACATTGAAAGCATAAATAAGGAAACCAAAATCTCACATGCAATGCACAAAGATATTTTTCCCATTAACTCTGCTTATCATTCAAATAATTTCAAAGCTTACAAGGGATCCCATAACCAAGAAAATGGCCCACAAAGAAATACAAAACACTATAGACAACACATGCAAACCTAGCAACTCCTCCTTGGTTGTACAATCACATATACTTAAGTCTCAAAACTTGTACGCATATGTCTCCACTGAGACCCGCGTACATACATTCTTTTTTTCACTGAGACCCGCATACATACGTTCTTTTCCTCATTGAGACTTGTGTACATACATGTATATCTCCACAGAAAAGTGTGTACATCTCTACAATTTCCATCGTGGTTCTAATCTACCCGATCTTCTTGTGGTTGTCTCTCTTCTCCCTTCTCCTCGACCTATACTAATCTCTAGATGGAAGTCCTTCTCCACCTATCCAAGATCTCTTTGAATCACAGTCCTTTGTGATCCAACCCTCTCTACATCAACACTTGGATGAAATTCTCTTCACCCAATCAATGAGATCTCCTCACACATACAGTGTAAGAAAAAGTCATTTTTTGCTTCTACACTTTCGACTGACTTCACACTAGCAAAATTCTTGTTCTATCTCTATGTAGAAGTGTCTTCTCCTTTACCCTAACCTTTCTTTTATAAGATATATTTATGAACTAACCCTAATGTCCAAAGTGATCGATGGTTGAGATTACTTCTCACGTCACTTGAGATCAATGACTATTATTTAATTTATTCATGCTAATTAAAGCATTTCCTTACATAAAACTCAACTCACTAATAAAATCACTTTACTTTAATAAGTACATTAATCAAAGTAAAGTTAAACACTGAGGATTTGGACGATTTCCACATGCTAGCCACAAGCCAACATGGAAGTACCTATGTGATGCTACCATGCATCAACACTCCCTCCTAGCAAGGAAGGTACTTCGACCACCTGGATGTGGCTCTATCTTTGCTACCAGATCCGCTACCATGGATTCTCTCCAATCCACTTGATCATTTTCTCCCTTTGAAACAAAATGTATCCCTATCATTTCACTCAGACCCATCTTTGAAGACTCGTTACCTTTGAATATGCTCCTAGAAGCCTCTTGCTTCTGAGCATCCTGCATGACCATCTTGTACTATGACTCCTTCTTGACAAAATTGTAAGGTTGATCCTTCCCACCTAAGCCTGAAGGTTGACTCCTTATTAGATTCTCAACCTTCGGAGCTACCTGCTCCTTATCCTCTATCACTTTGTTGCTTTCCATAGCTCGCACAAGCTGGCCCTTTATCTTGTACAAGTTGCTCTCTCTAACTCCAAGAATAGTTGTTGTGTCTGAGCTATATCCTCTAGGCTTGATCAATGCTTGTCCATCCTCGAATAGTACGTCAAGGACCCTCTTCTCAATCGTTGAGATTGAGAGAAGACTCTTCCTGAGTTTTGGCACCCATAACGCGTCCATCACTCTCAACAAACCTTTTGAATCTATCTGGAATGGCACTATTCCAGATCCCTTTATTACATTCTTGGTGCCCACACCAAGTTCTACAAACACATATGAGTCTGACTCTCTAAATCTCTCAAACAACTCACATGCTCTTGTCATATGACATGTGGCTCCACTATCCATTAGCCATGCACCAACTGATATGGTTCCCATGGAAGTCAAGGAAACAAGTAAGAACTTTGTTTGTTCAAACTTCTTGGAAAAACCATACATTTAAGTCTTTGTCGACACAACTACCTCTAGTTGTGTTTCATTCCCACCCTTCTTCTTGTTTGAAAATTTCCCT
The DNA here is from genome assembly GCA_032191745.1 of Picea mariana. Classification (NCBI taxonomy): domain Eukaryota; kingdom Viridiplantae; phylum Streptophyta; class Pinopsida; order Pinales; family Pinaceae; genus Picea; species Picea mariana. The sequence goes on from JASDQU010102000.1 coordinate 323,139, forward strand.
ACATAACTCCCAAACTTGTGACATGCAAAACACCTAAATTTTCTCATGTCTTTCTTCTTGCCATCTTGAGAGGTAGACTCTCCACTAGAAATCTTCTTGAACTTTCCCTGCTTTGTCTGGATAGAAAGAGAAAGGTTATGATCATCATTGTTGTGTCATCCTCCATTCAGTCCCTCATCTCAAAGTTCTTCCCAAATGAAGTCATCCCACAATCTCATCCAATTAGGTAGGTTTTCACGTGCCACGATCCCTTTTATGAACGATGTCCATTGTTTTGTGAAGCCTTTTAGTGTCGTCCTCACCAACTATGAATCAGCCACTATCTCCCCAACTACAACCAGCTGATCTCGAACATATCAGATTTTGGTGAGACAAGTTGTAACCATGTCTAATCCTATCATCTTTGTGTCTCTGAGCTTCTCTCTCAACACCATTTTTTTTGTTTTTACTCTAAATTAAACTATTCATAGCCTCCCACGTGTTCATGAAAATGTTCTTTCCAGATAAATGAAGGATCAAATGATCCTTTACTCCAGTTCCACCGCATATATTGGAGGAGTGATCTTAGTATTAGCAAATTCATAGATCTCGTTCTCCATCAACACCAACATGATTCTCTCCTTCCAAGTACTGTAGTTGGAAAACCCATCCAACCTATCCTCAAATCGCAATCCAATTTCCATCTCCAAGATCTAATTTGATAACCTTCTGTTGAAACAACCCCTATACTATATTGCTCGACCCTGTATGCACCTATTAGCACTACAACCCACGTATGCACATGCCTTTGCTTATTGAAACATGTGTATGTATGTTTCTTTACTTACTGCAACTCTCATATATGTGACTATCTTCAATTAAACATGCATATGTATGCATCTATTCCTTCTACAACCCGTGTACAACTCTGTACGACCGCAAAACCCTAGTTTTGCCTTAGTACTGTTATTTCTATGAAATATGTCATTCGATTTATGTCTGTTGGTTATGGATCGGCTAAGATATTCTTTCGGATCCGATAGATCTTCAGCAAAAGATAGTGGATCTATGCATAGTCCTTCAAACACCCATCACAACTCTTTTGATCAAATAGATCTTTTACAATAACCCTAGATATGAATTCGATATATCTCCTAGTCACTCTAATCTAATATATCTGTCGTCAACTGCTATGGATCTGAGATTTGGATTCCTCTATGAGAAAATTCTTTGATATCATATTGAAATTTCCCTCAACCCAATACTTGGCAGTTAATTCCAAATAAATCACTTATTGAATAAAAACACAGCTAAGTTAACAAGTAAACATTACAACGAAAGAATAAATAAGGAAACCAAAATCTCACATATAATATACAAAGATATTCTACCCATAAATTAAGATTATCTTTCAAATAAATTCAAATCTTACAAGATCTCCCATACCCGGGAAATGGTCCACGAAGAAACGCATAACACTATAGACATCACATGCAAACCTATCAACTCCTTCTTGGCTAGACAATCCCATACACTCAAGTCTCAAAACCTATACGCGCCTATATCCACCCTCTTATATACATGCTTTTTCTCACTGATACCCACGCACATACACATTTTTCCTCACTGAGACCCACTTACATACATTCTTGTCTCCACAATAAAGTGTGTACAACTTCGTAACTATTGTCTTGGCTCTAATATGCTTAATATTCTTGTGATTGCCTCTATTCTCCCTGGCCTGTATTGATCTCTAGATGGAATTTCTTCTCCACCTATCCAAGATATCTTTGAATCATAGTCCTTTTTGATCCAACCCTCTTTGCACCAACACTTGGATGAAATGATCTTCACCCAATCAATGAGATCTCCTCAATCATATAGTGTAAGAAAAAGTCCTTCTTTGCTTCTACACTCTCGACTGACTTCACACTAGAAAATACCTTCTTTATTATCTCTATGTAAAAGTGTATTCTCCTTTACCCTAGCCTTGATTTTATAAGGTTAATTTATGACATAAACTTAATCTCCAAAGTGATTTACGGTTGAGATTACTTCTCACCTCACTTGAGATCAACGACTATTATTCAATTCACTAATGCTAACTAAACCATTTCCTTAAATAAAACTCAACTCACTAATAAAATTATTTTACTTTAATAATTACTTTAATTAAAGAAATTCAAGGATAGAAGGCTTTGGAAAATTTCCATATGTTAGACATAAGCCAATGTAGAAGTACTTGTCCAATGCTACCATGCATCAACAAGTTTCTTGTTGATGTAGTTAACGACTCATTTAGCCTCCCCTTAGATTAGGTCTCCTTCCTCCTCCTAATAAAGGATGTAGTTTCTCTCTCTCATTGTGGCACCACCCTCCTCACCGAAGAAGAAAACTCTAGATTTGGCAATGACCTCTAAATCGATAGCCTCATAGGTGGATTCAATCTCCACAAAGATCCTAGTTTGCCTTTGTGCATATGTTCTCCTCATTGTAAAGGGAAGCATATGTCACCCCCCTGTTCTTTGGACAAGTGGAACCCTCTCCTAGACATTTGATCTAAATATCTCTTTAGGATCTAGCACGTATCCCCCTTTAGGCATAATTCCCACTATAAAATCCTTCAAATACATGGTGCTAAGGGGGAAAAATCAAAGGGATCTTTTCTTAGTATCCTAGAATCTGCATTCTTAATGAATTCCTGACTCCATCCTTATAAATATCAAAGGACGTAACTGATTAATCTCATTTTTACATAGAGGTATGAAAATTTATTGGCCTCTAGCTAGTGCTAACAGACCTTCAACAATGGATATCTTGCATTTGGAAACCAAAAATAATGGAAGAAGTGTACATTGTTTGCAAGAGGATTTTTCATAGAGGAATTTGACCTCATAGAAAATTGAGATGGAATCCTTACTTCTAGCCCATGCTTTTGGGGTTAATTCAGACTTTGCATAAAGCCTTGGACTCCAACCTTCATCCCTATATCATATTCCCTCTGCACTACTCCAATTTGGGTAAGAATACCTGTAAGGTCCCTACCGTTACGACTACATGCGATGCAGTGCAAATTTTTTTTTTTTTTTTTTTAAGCAGGAAGGAAACAATGACAACAATTATTCAACATAGCTTGACAACAAACATAACGCACACAAACCAAGAAAAAAACAACAATGACCCAACACACTAGCACATCATGCAACCAGACGAGCATGCAATACAACAGACAATAAAAATAGCTAAGCTAAAGACAATTGATGCAGCACCCCTACCTCGGCAGGTTATTCTTGACCTCCCGGTCTAAGGATCGTTTTATTCTCTTGAGACGAAATGGCTCCTTAGTTCCCACAAGAAACTTCACACATATAACCATAGTTCTTTCATGTGTTTACTCCTATGTAAACAAGTGTAAAGCGCAACTTCCACTCCACGTGACCAACTGATACGACCACGACCTTCACCCAAAAAGGTGTTTTAGGTTTCGTGACTTCACGATCCCTGTTGTCGAGTTCCCCGACTCTTCAATCCCTAAAACCCCAAAATCAGCTGACGGGTCTCTAGCTCCTCCCTTAAATCCTCCTCATGTGACCCTCAGTTGGATCCTAGGGTTTACCCTTCTATCGCATCGAGATTTTGCATATCAAGGATCTGCGATGCAACCTTCTCTCTTAGCCTGATAGCCGAAATTATGATACTCCTCTGCCATAGATCAATGGTTCCAAACCTTCGATGATATGACGGTCTAGATTACATCGGGAATTCGCACATCACGACTTCTGAGTAACTGCTTCTTCACACTCTTGACCCCCTGAAATGCCGAGATTTTAGAGCGCAAGGCTCACGCTCCTATGGATCCAATGGTAGCTATTCCTCCTGAATTTTTGAGTGTTACAAGACACCTAGCCTTAATATCTCCGTTGATCTACCAGATCTAATGGTTCACGAAAAATCAGTGATTCTCCATCCGGGAATATCAACCGTCCATTCAAACTTTTGATGGCTCTAGCTAAACCACTCAACGTCTCTTCCTTCTAAACTTAAATTTTTCGAGGTGACTCCAAACCTCATCCTTTCTTCGAACTTCTTCAAAGAATCTATCCCTCATGAACTTGGTTCTGGCTGCAAACTCAAGTATCCCACGAGATTTTGTGTGCACTCCTTTGTGGCATTCACAAATAATCATTGATTATTCAATGTCCCCCTTTCCTGTACACTCCTTGCATCAGAATTCTTCAACCACTCCTTGAGTGGAAAATTCTAAGACTTTAAGAAGCCTTCACACTCCTTGCACGACTCTATGCTATACCTGCACTTCTATTGATATGAGAACAACGGTACCCCTCCTGAGCTTCTCTAAGATAGAACTCAATATCTTGTCAACACACTTCTTGCGGGCTTTCACTACACTCCTTGCAGAAACTTCTCAGGACGAGAAACAATTGAAACTCATTCTCTCCCTCTCACAGACTTCATACACTCAACATGAAATCACAGATACATGAAAGAATTGACTAAAATGCATAACAGATCATATAACTAAACTGTAAACATACCATTAAGAGATGCAAACAGTAACCATGATAACACCATGAAACTGGATCAAAGCATTTTTATATTAATCCAAGTGAATATGTACATGGGTTCAATAGAAACCGTTATCTGCTTATACAATCTTCTACAACCTATCTTCTGTTATGTTCTCCTATTCCCTTTCTCTTCAACTCTTACAAATACAATGAGAATAATCTTACCATACAATACATACAAGGGAGTTTTCTAGAGTTTTCTCTCCTATAGCTCTAACTATCTAATCGAATTAAAATATCTACAACTACTTTACATTGATTACATTAATTTCCTCCAATCAACAGATGAGAGCAACTGCTCAAGATCTGTGTTACAATCCCAAAAAAATTTAAGAATATTTACATTCCTCCAACTATTACATTAATTCTTCTTCTTTTGAAATTCAAAATATGCATTGGTGCATTTCCATCTGTCCTCCGCTCTCATGCCTTCTTTGCTAGATTGCTTACGATGCTCCTACATCATACTCCCCTTCTGAAAAATTCATGAGATCTTGCACGATCTGTCCATGTTTCTGGATCTACACTTCGCTTTCCCAACTGGCATCCTCAATCAGGTGTCCTTTCCATATGACTAAATACTCAAAATACTTCTTCCTCCGGATCTTCTTGCTAACTCTCTGATTAATGATATTTTCCATCTATGGCCTTTTAGATACAGCCATCTTTCTGACCCACTGAACTTTCTTCTAATCCTCTAATCCCTCTATTTCATCTTCTCTGTAAGGATACATATCTGCTACATTGAATATGGGCGATATTCCTACCCCATATGGCAATTCTATTTCATAAGCATTGGCCTCAAATTTTCTCAGAATCTTACACGGCCCTATCTTTTTCATCTTTAGCTTATTGTATGTTACCTTTGGGAACCTTTCTTTTCTCAGATGTGCTAAAACTAAATCTCCCACCTCGAATTGAAGTTCTCTTATTGGTGAAATTACTAAGACAACTGAGAGGGGGGCGGGGGGGGTGAATCAGTTTGTTTCTGTGCTTAAACAATATTAAGTCTATTAAACCATTCTTAAATTTTCTTCAAGTGATCATCAACATTATACAGCATATGGAAAATAATAGTAATGAGCATCAGTCACACATAAGGTATACACAGAGACAGATTTTTCACAAGGAAACCCATAAAGAGAGAAAAACTCTTCTTCTTTGAAATGATAGGCAGTCTTTTAAGTTTTGTACATCATCTATAATTGAGCACCAACTCAATGTGAGGCTGCTACCTCCATTTTACAAGATGCAACTTGTTTGAGAGCACTGACTCTCTTGTTTCTCTAGCACCCACTAGAAGGAAGCACCAAATCCCTTAATGTTCCAATACCAACTGGATGGAAGCACCAACTTTCAGTTACACGGGCTCCAACCTGTATAACAGAGAACACTTGTTCTCCCTTGCACCACCCTGCCACCCTGGTTTCTCTAGCTGTAACTATATGGAAGCTACAACTCCCTATGTTCAAGCTCCCACTTGAACCTCTGAGGAAAACAGTCCTCCCTAGCACCTCCCAACCACCCTAGAATATAAATGAATAATTAAACAACCAACTACACAGATAAATCGATTCTTACTACTGCTTCTCTGTTCTGTAAATCTGGTCTTCTTATAACTGTTCTGCAATTCTTCTCTTCCTTTGTCTGTTCTGCAAATCTACTTTGCTTCAACTTGTTTTGTTATTCTGCTCTGCTTCAACTTGTTCTGTCATTCTTTTCTGCTTCAAGTATTTTCCTCATCTGTTACTCTTCTCTGAGTTTTATCTCACACTACACATATTCTCAGTCTCACACTACGCTTCCTATGATTTTCCCTTTCTTACAGTTTAATTCATTTTTCGTCCAGAACCACCAACCACGCACAGTCTGTCTCTTTTTCTTTTATGCACCACACCCACAGCAGTTACACTTTGCATCTTCTCAGCAAAAGAAAATCATCTAAGTAACTGAAATGCCAACTGATTCATAACTGATGAATTAACTGTGAGAGAGAACAGTAGCCCTCTGATCATATTCAAGTTTATCTGCACCGTTGGATGAACTATATTAATCTTGCCTTTAAATTTGGTTTCGGCATTTCAGCATTCCTGTGGCCAAGTGTCTCGACACTTCATGTCGTGATCTCCGAAGCTCTGATACAGAGATTTTCTGCGCTAGCTCCTTCCTCTATATGACCATGGCCATGACCAAGCGCTTATGAAAAAAGTGCTTTTCACGAATTTGCATTTCGTGAGTCTGGAGATGAGGCATCTCGACTCTCCAAGTCACTATCCCTGAAACCCCAAGATGGAGATGAGATCAATGGTCCACGATCTCGATGAATCTATAGTCCAGATCTCATCGTGAATTCACATCTCGCGATTCCTTTGATGGAGGTTCTTTTCACTCCAAGTTTAAATAGGCGAAACTCTGAAATGAAGCTTAGATCAACGGTCCACGATCTCGAAGAATCTACGGACCAGATCTCATTGTGAATTCGCATCTCGCAATTCCTTCGATAGAGGTTCTTGTCACTCCAATTTGCGATAGGTGAAACTCTGAAATAAAGCTTAGATCAACGGTCCAGACCACACCTTGATCTGATGGCTGGGATTAAATCGTGATTTCTCATATCTCAATTTCGATGGTTATGTTTCTTACCTCTCCAAGTCGCGATAGGCGAAGCTCTGAGATGGAGCTCTAATCAACGGTCCAAAAAACACCTTGATCCGATGGCTGGGATTAAATCACGATTTCGCATATCACGATTTCGATGGTTATGTCTCTTACCTCTCCAAGTCACAATAGGCGAAGCTCCGAGATGGAGCTCAGATCAATGGTCCAGAACACACCTTGATCTGACGGCTGAGATTAAATCGTGATTTTGCATATCGTGATTTCGATGGTTATGTTTCTTACCTCTCCAAGTCATGATAGGTGAATCTCCAAGATGGAGCTCAGATCAACGGTTCAGAACAAACCTCGAACTAATGACTAAGATAGTTTCATGATTTCGCATATCATGAATTCAAGAGGTTAGGGAACCCCGTTCCTTTGACTTTCTAGTCAGTGACATGATGATCTTTCACCACGTGTCCTGCTTGAATATGGATGGTCCTCCTTCTTTCGGGAATTTTGAATGGGATCCAACGATCAGAAATGCTTCTCCTCCCGAGCTTACTTTGTTCTGCTTACTCTGATCTTGCCATCGATGATCTACCAACAATCCTCTGCACTATCTCTTCTGAGCTTATTCGAATCTCAAATCTTCTCTGTAGTGTCTTCTCATAATGCCCATCTATTACTTTCTGTACTCATGCCATCTTCATTGCTGTACTTTCCATCAATGACAAGCATTCAATCTCTGTTAAATATTTTCCAACAATCTCCCCCTTTGGCATTGATGGAAACACAAGCACTCACATGCATTCGATGGCAACACAAGCACCCACATGCATTCAGACTCTCCTCCCGGACTCTTTTCTCCCCCTTTGACATCAATGTCAAAGAAGAAACATGCTCCCCCTAAGCTGTTGCAGTACATACTCCCCCTGTCAAGTATGAGCATCTTAGAAATACACCATATATTCAATAAGTACTCCCCCTGACCAAGTGAACAAATTAGACACAAGAAATTATAACCCCCTACTTTTGACGAAGATATCCAAAAGGGGTTGTTGCTAATGGCTTTGTAAATATATCTGCAATCTGTTTTGTAGAGGGTATATAATTCAGTTGAACAATTATGTTTGTAACTTGTTCTCTTAGAAAATGGTACTTTATTGGAATATGCTTAGTCTTGGAATGAAAAACATGATTCTTGGAGACACTAATGGCACTGGTGTTATCACAGTGAATTGGAATGGGATCAGTGTAAATTACCTTCAAATCTGCAAGAGTTTGTATCATCCATAAAATTTGTGTGCAGCAGGTAGCAACAACAATATATTCTTCCTCTGTAGTTGATAATGAAATGGATCCTTTCTTTTTACTAAGCCATGCAACTAATGAGTCACCCAAAAAGAATGCTCCTCCATTGGTGCTTTTTCTCTCATCAACACAGTTTTCCCAATCTGCATCTGAATAAGCAGTTAACTAGAAATTCTGATTTCTGGGATACCACAAACCATAAGTCATTGTTCCCTTCAAGTATTTGAATATCCTTTTTATAGCTACCAAATGAATTTGTTTAGGAGCAGACTGATAATGACCTACCATTCCAACAGCTTGCATTATATCAGGATGGGATGTTGTGATGTACAGAAGACTGCCTATCATAGAGCGATATGTCCTTTGATCAACATCTGGTGAAACATCATTTTTACTGAGATTGAAACCAACCACCATAGGTGTGCTAATTAGAGAGGAATCTTCCATCTGAAATTTCTTCAACATCTCTTTCAAATATTTTTCTTGAGAAATAAATATTCTTGCAGAACTTTGTTTTACTTGTAAGCCAAGAAAATATGATAGTTCTCCTATCATGGACATTTCAAATTATGTTTGCATAGAGTTAGCAAACCACTGGGCAGATGATTCATTAGTACAACCAAAAATAATATCATCTACATAAACCAAAACAACTAGTAAATTATCATCTTCAGACTTAATGTAAATGTTACTGTCAACAATACCTTTCTTGAACCCTTTGTCTTGTAAAAATTTGTCCTGTCTATAATACCAAGTTCATGGTGCTTGTTTCAGTCCATATAAGGCCTTCTTCAGCTTGCAAACATGATTAGGATTATCTGTCAATGAGAATCCTTCAGGTTGCTCCATATAAACTTCTTCTTCTAGATCTCCATTTAAAAATGTTGACTTAACATCCATCTGATAAACTTTAAAGTTCTTATGACATGAATAAGAAAGAAACATTCTGATGGCTTCCAATCTTACCACTGGTGCAAAAATTTCATCAAAGTACTGACCTTCAACTTGTGCATATCCTTTACAAACCAATCTAGCTTTATTTCTAACAACTTGTCCTTTTTCATTCATTTTATTCTTGAACACCCATTTGGAACCTATTACATTTTTATCTTCAAGTCTAGGGACAAGCTCCCAAGTATTGTTCTTCTCAATCTGATCAAACTCTTCATTCATAGCTCTAATCCAATCATCATCATGGCTAGCTTCCTCAAAAATTTTAGGTTCAGTCATAGATAAAAAGGCAACATGAGATTGTTCTGAGTCTTTAATCAATTTCCTTCTTGTCTGAACTCCTTTATTTATATCTCCAATTATCTGATTTTCAGGATGATTCTTTCTAATAATTCTGAGAAGTGATTTTTCTTCTTTCTGTTGATTTGTGTCAGTCTGAGTATTTGTATCTTCATCTAATTCAGATTCTTCCTTTTCTGATCCTTGTACCTTTTCATATTCATCTTCAACTATATCTTTTGTGCTTGGTTCAACACTGCTTACATTTTTGACTGGGATTTCTTCATCAACTTTTATATCTATACAATCAACTAGTTTATGCAGTCTCTTATTGTAGCATCTGTACCCTTTACTATTTGTAGCATAACCCAAAAAGATACCTTCATCAGCTCGGTCATCATATTTGCCAATATTTTCATCATTGTTCTTGATATAACATTTACTCCCAAAAAATTTAAAATGCTTAGTTGAAGCAAGTCTTCCAAAGCATAGTTCATAAGGAGTCTTGTCACTGTGTGGCCTAAGATGAGATTTATTAAGGATATGAACAGCTGTATGAATTTCTTCCACCCAATAATTATGAGGTATGTTCTTTTCATTCATCATTGATCTTGCCATTTGTTGTACTGATCTATTCTGCCTCTCAACAACTCCATTTTGTTGTGGAGTCCTTGGAATTGTGTACTCTCTTTTGATCCCATGTTTATCACAGAACTCTTTAAATTTCCATGAACTAAACTCTCCTCCTCTATCAGACCTTACTGCCTTTAATCTTTTTCCTGTTTGATTCTCAGTCAGAGCCTTAAACACTTTGAATTTTTCAAATGCTTCAGATTTTTCCTTTAAAAAAGCAACCCATGTTAGTCTAGAATAATCATCAATAATCAACATAAAATAGTTTTCTTTTCCTGTACCTTATTTTCTTAATGGTCCACATAAGTCCATATGTACTAACTGGAGAGGTTTTTCTATTGAAGGAAAGTTTTTAGATTTGAACTGAGTGTGAGTAAGCTTTCCTATCTGACAGGGTTTACAAACAGAGTCATATGGATTTGATATCTTTGGAAGATCCTTTACTGCCCCATTGTTTCTGAGCTTGATTATATGATCAAAATTTAGGTGTCCAAGTCTCCTATGCCACAACCAACTTTTATCATACTTGCTTAAGTGACATTCTTCTTTTTCTTCTTTTAACACATAGACATTATTTTCTGTTCTTATCCCTTTTGCAATCAGTTGTCCTGAACTTAAAGCATTTATTTTAAAGTCTTTAGAAGTAAAAACAACTTCACATCCTTTGTCACAAACTTGACTGACACTTAGTAGATTATGTTTTAGACCATCTACAAACAACACATCTTGATATTTTCCTTTGCCATTACTCAGGCTTACCATTCCTTTACCTTTTATTTTTCCTGGTGCATCATTTCCAAAAGTTACATTCCCTGATTTGTTTTCACTTAAAGTTAGAAACTTACTTTTGTCAATATACCAAGGATTCTTTTGTTTTTGGGTTGATAATACTAGTCCACACTTGTCATCTTCTTTCTTCTTCCAAACCTTGACATTTTCAGTAGTGGGGATCAAGTCTGGATTGTATTTCCTTAAGCGACAGTCTGCAACTTTATGTCCACAATTATGACAGTTGTAACATTCTGGTTCATTGAATAATAGATCATAACGATTGTTATGCTCATCACTGTTGTTGTGTTTCACCTATTTCCTTCTCCCAGTCATCACATGATTTATAGTCTGTGATTATTTGTTGCTTGGCTGTCTCAATCTTTGTTGTAGAAGATATTTATTCATTGAATATATTGATTGTTCATATCTAAATCTTAAAAAACAGTTTATAGCTTCTTGACCAAAATTAGAGCAGAAAAACCAATAACCATAGAAAAAATCTTTGTACCTTGAAAAAATCTATCGTCTTTGAGGAGGTCGATTTATTTCATGCCGATAATCTTTCTGGTCTACAAATTCGGTTGCAGTGCTTTTTCTTTCATTCCTTATTGGTGGCTGATTTTCCTTATTTGTTTATGCAAAGTGACTGTTGTCAATGTTCGAGGATTTGACAAACTTGATAGATTCTGTATTACTTGGATGATCACTACTTGATCCTTCTTGATATCCCAATCCAGCTTTCAATTTTGAATTTCTTTGTTGATTTAGAATGGAGGTTAATCCTTCTAAAGCTTTAATACTTGGCAGATTTTGGTGATACAATCCTTTAAACTTCTCCATTTCTTTCCTTGTTTTTACTATCTCTTCTTCTAAGGCTTCACTCCTGACTTTCTTCTCTGACAATTGTTGTTTCAATATGTCTTCTATTTTCTTTGCCTCTTCTAATTCCACTTTCAACAGAGCAAAGTCTCCATCAGGTTTCTTACTATCTTTCTCGAATTGTGTCAACAATTGTTTTTGCTTTCTGTTTTTAATTCTGAGTCTATCAATTTCTTCTAGTGCACTGATCAGTTCTCCTTCCATATCAACCACAGCTTCTTCATCATTATCATCACTGCCTGTGATTTTATTATCATAATCCTCTTTGGCCATAAGCATGAAGTCATTTACCTTATCTTCACAAGAAGAGTCGTTGTTGGTGTCTTCTGAGGAATTGTCATTATTTGCAACCAAGTTTTTCTTCTTACTATATTTCTTGAATTGGTACTTCTTTTCATCATTAGAGTTTTGGTCCTTTTTCTGATGAGGACACTTAGATGCAAAAATGACCTATCTTACCACAATTAAAGCATTTGAAGGGCAACTTGCCTTGATATTTTCCTAATCCTTTCTTTAACCTTCTCACAAATTTTGACTCAATATCATCTAATTATGAATCAATATTATTGTCTTCTTTAAACGATGCTTCTCTAGTAATGGATTTATCTTTGCTAATTCTCATTTCATATGCAGTTAAAGTTCCTAGAAGTTGATAAATGGACAGAGTTTTGAGATCATTTAATTCTTCTATTGCAGAGACTTTTGGATTAAATTTATTAGGCAGAGATCTTAAAATCTTATGAACTAAGAGTGAGTCATAAATATTCTCACCAAGACCCTTCATGGCATTCACAAGTTCTTAAACTCTTAAAAAATACTTGCTAACTGTTTCATCTTCATTCATCTTTAGTTGTTCAAATTTCAATCTGTATGTTTGAAGTTTGGCATCTTTTACTTTCTCATTTCCTTCATAACTGCTAATAAGTTTATCCCACATTGCTTTGGAAGTTTCAAGATGCATCACCTTTACAAACTCAGCTTCAGCAAGTCCATTCAATATAGCATTCATTCCCTTAGCATTAAATCTAAACTCTAACTTATTGTCCTTGGAGGCTAGCACAACAGGCTTTGTATATCCAGTCTCTACTACATCCCAAACATCAACACCCAAGGCCATTAAGTATGTTCTCATTCTAATCTTCCAGAAGGAAACAATTTTTCCATCAAACAGAGGGGGATTAGAAGTTGAAGTCCCTTCATGACTTGTCATGTTTAAGCTTACAGATCTACCTTTGAATAAAAGGAACCCGCTCTGATACCAATTGGTGAAATTACTAAGTCAACTGAGAGGGGGGGGTTGAATCAGTTGTTTCTATGATTAAACAATATTAAGTCTATTAAACCATTCTTAAATTTTCTTCAAGTGATCATCAACATTATACAAAATATGGAAAATAACAGTAATGAGCATTAGTCACACATAAGGTATACACAGAGACTGATTCTTCATGAGGAAACCCATAAAGGGAGAAAACCTCTTCTTCTTCGAAATGATAGGCAGTCTTTTAAGTTCTGTACATCATCTATAATTGAGCACCAACTCAATGTGAGGCTGCTACCTCTGTTTTACAATCTACAACTTGTTTGAGAGCACCAACTTCCAGTTACACAAGCTCCAACCTGTATAACAGAGAACACTTGTTCTCCCTTACACCACCATGCCACCCTGGTTTCTCTGGCTGCAACCAGATGGAAGCTACAACTCCCTGTGTTCAAGCTCCCACTTGAACCTCTGAGGAAAAAAATCCTCCCTAGCACCTCCCAACCACCCTAGAATATAAATGAATAATTAAACAACCAACTACACAGATAAATCGATTCTTACCACTTCTTCTTTGTTCTGTAAATCTGGTCTTCTTCTAACTGTTCTGCAATTCTTCTCTTCCTTTGTCTATTCTGCAAATCTACTCTACTTCAACTTGTTCTGTCATTCTGCTCTGCTTCAATTTGTTCTATCATTCTACTCTACTTCAAGTCTTTTCCTCATCTGTTACTCTTCTCTGAGTTTTATCTCACACTGCGCATATTCTCAGTCTCACACTACGATTCCTGTGATTTTCCCTTTCTTACAGTTTAATTCATTTTTCGTCCAAAACCACCAACCACGCACAACCTATCTCTTTTTCTTTTATGCACCACACCCACAGCAGTTACACTTCGCATCTTCTTCGATAAGAAAACCGTCTAAGCAACTGAAACGCCAACCAATCAAGAATCATGAATCAGTTTTGCTAACTGATTCGTAACTGATGAATTAACTGTGAGAGAGAACAGTAGCCCTCCGATCATATTCAAGCTTATCTGCATCTTTGGATGAACTTTATTAATCTTGCCTTTAAATTAGGCTTCGACATTTCGGCATTCATGTGGCCAAGTGTCTCGACACTTCATGTTGCAATCTCTAAAGCTCCGCTATAGAGCTTTTCTACGCTAGCTCCTTCCTCTATATGACCATGGCCATGACCAAGCGCTTATGCAAAAAGTGCTTTTCACGAATTCGCATTTCGTGAGTCTGGAGATGAGGAATCTCAACTCTCCAAGTCGTGATCCCTGAAACCCTGAGATGGAGCTGAGATCAACAGTCCACGATCTCGATGAATCTACGGTCTAGATCTCATCATGAATTCGCATCTCACGATTCCTTCAATGGAGGTTCTTGTCACTCCAAGTCCCGATAGGAAAAACTTCGAAATAAATCTTAGATCAACGGTCTACGATCTTGATGAATCTACCGTCCAAATCTTATCGTGAATTCTCATCTCGCGATTCCTTCGATAGAGGTTCTTGTCACTCCAAGTCACGATAGGCGAAACTTTGAAATAAAGCTTAGATCAACAGTCCAGACCACACCTTGATCTGACGGCTGGGATTAAATCACGATTTTGCATATCGCGATTTTCGATGGTTATGTTTCTTACCTCTCCAATTTGCGATAGGCGAAGCTCTGAGATGGAGCTCAGATCAACGGTCCAGAACACACCTTGATCTGACGGCTGGGATTAAATCATGATTTCGCATATCGCGATTTCGATGGTTATGTTTCTTACCTCTCTAAGTCATGATAGGCGAAGCTTCGAGATGGAGCTCAGATCAATGGTCCAGAACACACCTTGATCTGACGGCTGGGATTAAATCGCGATTTCTCATATCATGATTTTGATGGTTATGTTTCTTACCTCTCCAAGTCGCGATAGGCGAAGCTCCAAGATGGAGCTCAGATCAACGGTCCAGAACAAACCTCAAACTGATGGCTAAGATGGTTTCGCAATTTCGCATATCGCAAATTCAAGAGGTTAGGGAACCCCGTTCCTTTGACTTTCCAGTCAGCGACATGATGATCTTTTTCCACGTGTCCTGCCTGAAGATGGACGGTCCTCCTTCTTTCGGGAATTTTGAGTGGGATCCAACGATCAGAAATGATTCTCCTCCCGAGCTTACTTTGTTCCACTTACTCTGATCTTGCCATCGATGATCTGCCAACAATCCTCTGCACTATCTCCTCTGAGATTATTCGAATCTCGAATCTTCTCTACAACATCTTATCATAATGCCCATCTATTAATTTATGTACTCATGCCATCTTCATTTCTGTACTTTCCATCAATGACAAGCATTCGCTTTCTGTTACATATTTGCCAACACTTATGTCCTGATCTTCTCTGTTCTTGTATTCTTGGTTGGAATTCTACAATCGCTCTTTAATCTTACTGTGGAGCTCTTGCATCTCTATTACAAATTATTCTACTCCAGCACTTCTGAATTCACTTTTCTCTAAGTTCCCCAACTCAAATACTCCTCTTGGCTACATTCCATACATTATCTGGAATGGGCTTCGTCTGATGCTTCTATTCGGTGAATCATTATATGTAAATTCCACTTGTGGCAGAATTTGATCCCACTGACTGTGATGTTCAGCTACTAAACTCCTCAAAAAATATCCCAAACTTTGATTTACTACCTTAGTCTGTCCATCCGTCTAAGGGTGATATGCTGAGCTAAAAGATAAATTCGTCCCCAACTTTTTCCATAGTTTCCTCTAGAAATGACCAACAAATTTGGTATCTCGATCTGAAACAATACTCTTGGGTAAGCCATGAATTTGAACAACTTCTTTGAAAAATAGATTTGCAATGTGAGTTGCATCACTGGTTTTCTGACATGGAATGAAATGTGCCATTTTGGAAAATCTGTCGACTACCACGAATATGGAATCACAACCCCTATGTGTCCTTGGTAGTCCTAACACAAAATCCATGCTTACCGCGTCCCACGACCTCTCTGGTACTGGAAATGCTTGATACAATCTTGTATTTTGTCTTCTCCCCTTTGCATGCTAGAAAATTCTACATCTGTTAACAAATTTCTTGACATCTCTCCTCATCCCCGGCCAATAATATAAATTTTTCAGCTGCGCAAATGTCTTTTCATGGAAGAAATGTCCAGCCAATCCCCTGCTATGTTTTTCCTTTAGAATATTCTCCCTCGTAGAACTCTTCGGGATACACGACTGATTTCCTTTGAATAATAATCCATCCTAAATTAAATATTAAATCCTTTGGCTTATGTCTCTTAGAACAGGATGTGATTTATAACAAAAGTAAATTTATGCATAAATTCAACCCATTTCGCATGTTTTTGGTTCAATTTCTCCTGTCGAGTTATGAATTGTAAAGCATGGTTGTCGCTATACAAAATGAACTCTTTCGGAACCAAGTAGTGCCTCCATTTCTTCAGCGCTTATATGACTACATAAAACTCCTTGTCATACGTGGAATATTTCATTTTGGCATCGTTCAACTTCTCACTAAAGTATGAAATTGGTCTATTGTCTTGATTTAAGACTACTCCAACCACAAACCCACTTGTGTCACATCTCACTTAAAATGTCTTACCAAAGTCTGGAAGAACCAGAACTGGTTGTTCTATTATCTTCTCTTTCAACAACTTAAAACTTTTCTCTGCTTCCTCTATCCAATGAAAATATTTATGTCTTTTCTTGACTATGTCCATCATTGGTGCACTAATCCCACTAAAATTTCTAATGAACTTCCTATAAAAACTGGCTAATCCATGGAAGCTTCTGACTTCAAAGATATTCCTCGGTGATGACCAATCTTTGATTTCTTTTACCTTCTCAGGATCCATCTTCAACTCATTTGAAGAGATCACAAAACCCAAATAAATGAGTTCCTTCTTCATGAAAGACGACTTCTTCAGATTTATCAGCAACTTCTCTTGTTGTAACCTCCTCATTACTAGATTTATATGTCTAAAATTTTCTTCCTCAGTCTTACTTAAGATCATTATATCATCAAGATACACAATTACAAACTTTCCAATGAAATCCTTCAAGACTTCGTTCATTAATCTCATAAAAGTATTTGGCGCATTCATCAAAACAAATCGCATGACAATCCATTCATACAGCCCTTCATTTGTCTTGAACGATGCCTTCCATTCATCACCTTCCCTCATTCTAATTTGGTGATATCCGCTTTTCAAATCAATCTTTGAAAAAAACTTTGCTCCCCTCAAGCAATCCATCAAGTCATCCATCCTCAGTAAAGGAAATCTATACTTGTTGGTGATTTTTTTATAGCCCTTGAGTCTGTACACATTCTCCATCCAGCATCCTTCTCTAGACTTAACACTGTTGGCACAATGCATGGACTCAATCTTTCTCTAATCAACCCTTTTTCCATCAAATCCTGGACTTGCTTATTAACCTCTTCATTCTCCTGCGGTGTCAATATGTACACTGATTTGTTTAGTAAACTTTCCCCTGGTATAAGGTCAATGTGATGGCTTATACTTCTTATGGGTGGCAATGAACAAGGTAAATCGTCCACTACTATATCAGCAAAACTATCCAGCATTTCCTGAATTTCCTTTGGTAGATCATCTATCGAAGTACTAGTCAAAATGACTCTAGGTTTTCTTACCACGATAAATTGTGTGTCTTATTCTTTCTTGACTTCTCCCAAAAGTTCCTTCCCACTCATGAGAAGTATAGTGGCACTTGTCTCTGCCTTCGCCTTCTTGTCTTCAATTGGCAGCAACATATGCGTCCTACCATTCTTTTCCAAGGTGTATGTATTCTTTCTTCCATCATGAAAATTTTTTTTGTCATATTGCTACGGTCTCCCCAACAAAAGATGCAGACATCCATGGGAATGACATCACATAAGATCTCATATCGATATCCCCCTATCTTAAATTCAACTAAACATTGTTTAGTGACAGTTACCTGATGTCCTTTTTGCAACCACCAAACCTTATATGGGCTCGGATGTGCAACTGTCTCCAATTCCAACTTCTCCACCATTTCTATGGATACTAGATTATCTGTGCTTCCACTGTCCACTATCACCTTGCATACCCTATCCTTGGTCTTGCAAACAGTTCTAAATAAATTTTTCCTCTGGACTAGATTTTCCACCTCTTTCTCTGGCTTCAAGATAATTTTCCTCATCATTAAGGATCTTCCACCTTCTGAATCTTCTGCCTCAACATTTCGCCTTTGCGCTTATGAAATGTGGGCTTCACCTCCTCCATCCCTTTTTCTATCAGGACATTCAAAAGATTTGTGTCTGATCTTTCCACACACAAAACACTTTATTTCGCCTCCTCTACCCCTACCTGTTCCTCTTGCTCGCGGAAAAGTGTTCTTATCAGCATATTGTCCTCTCTGTGAGATTCCTCCTCTTTTTGGGTGATTATAAGGTTTCTTTTCTTCATCCTTGGGCTTCTACACTCTGTCCTAGGAAATTTCTTTGCCTCTACTCTGACTTCTACCTCTGCCCCTTTGACCTTGATTTCGAGCCAATTTTTCTTCTGCCTTCAAAGCAATCTGATAAGCATCTTCTACATTTATGATTTTCACCATGCTCATCTCATCATGAATGTCATATCTCATACCATTCATGTATCCGATGACCTTTTCATCATCACTCTCGCGATGACCTTCTCTAATGTTCAGTCGGTAAAACTCTTCAGTGTATTCCTTCACTGTCATCCCCTTCTGTCTCAAATTCTGCATTCTTTGAAACAAATTAATTTGATAGTCTCTGGGTATAAACTTTTCTTTCATATTTGCAACCATATTGTCCCAATTTTTTATTCTTATCTTTCCTTTGCAACACCTGTCAGTCTGCATTTCATCCCACCACAGTGTTGCATGCCCTTTCAATCTAGTGACAACATGTTTTACCTTCTTATCCTCTTCAATATCTTCATAATCGAAGTATTTTTCCAGATCTCTAAACCAATCTAACAGCTCCTCAACGTCTAAGTTTCCTTCATACATTGGAATATCCATTTTTTCTCTGTCCCCTATTCTTGCAATAGCTCTAAATAGACGTTCTTCTATAGCATCTTCGGCTACAACTTCTTTTTCGGCTCCAGACTCATTTTCACTTTCGGCTTCACTGACATATCCTATATCAGTATCTCATCTCTGTGTTGTCTCCATAACATCTAATCAAGCACGAAGTTCTCTCATTTCCCTTTCCACAGTTGGATCGAGCATTGTTCTCTCTTGACGTCTTCTGGGTGGCATTGTTTAAATATGTTCCACGTAGAATTTAAATCACAACTTGCCTCTGACTCCCTTTCTTACAGAAAACAATGATTGTAGGCTCTGATACCACCTGACGCAGCACCCCTACCTCAACAGGTTTTACTTGACCTCCTGGTCTAAGGATCGTTTTGTTCCCTTGAGTCGAAATGGCTCCTTAGTTCCCACGGGAACCTTCACACATATAACCACAGGGCCTTCCTGGATTTACGCCTATGTAAACAGGTGTAAAGTGCAACTTCCACTCCACGTGACCAACCTATATGACTATGACCTTCACCCAAAAAGGTGTTCCGGGTTTCGTGACTTTGCGATCCCTGTTGTCGAGTTCCACGAATCTTCAATCCATGAAACCACGAAATGGGTTGACGATAGCTCCTCCCTTAAATCCTCATGATGTGACCCTTGACTAGATCCTAGGGTTTACCCTTCTGTCACATCGATATTTCACATATTGGGGATCTGCAATGCAACCTTCTCTTCTCGCCCGATAGTAGAAATTACGATACTCTTCTGCCACAGATTAACGGTTCCAAACCTTCGATGATCTGACGGTCCATATTATGTCAGGAATTTGCACATCGCGACTTTCGAGTAACTGCTTCTTCACACTCTCAACCCCCGAAATGCTGAGATTTTAGATTGCCCAATCTACGACTCATGCTCCTCTGGATCCAACGGAAGTTATTCCTCTTGAATTTTCGATTGTTACAAGACACTCGACCTTAATCTCTCCATTGATCTACCAAATCTAGCGGTTCACAGAAAATTGGTGATTCTCCCTTCGAGAATGTCAACCTTCCGTTCAGACTTCTAATGGCTCCGGCTAAAGAACTCAACGTCCCTTCCTTCTGAACTTAACTTCTATGAGGTGACTCCAGACCTCGTTCTTTCTTCTAACTTATTCAGAGACTCTATCCCTCTTGATCTTGGTTCTGCTTCAAACTCAAGTATCCAACGAGATTCTACAGACACTCCTTTGCGGCATTCACAAATAATCAATGATTATTTGATGTCCCCCTTTCCTATGCATTCCTTACATCAGAATTATTCAACCACTCCTTGGTTGGAAAATTCTAAGACTTCAACCAGCCTACACACTCCTTGCATAGCTCTGTGCTATACCTGCACTTCTACTGATATGAGAGCAACAATACCCCTCCTGAGCTTCTATGAGATAAATCTCAGAATCTTTTCAATGCACTTCTTGCGGACTTTCACTACACTCCTTCCAGGAACTTCTCAGGACGAGAAACAATTGAAATTCATTATCTCCCTCTCACAGAATTCATACACTCAACATGAAATCACAGATACATAAAAAAATTAAAACAAATGCATAACAAATAATATAACTAAACTGTAAACATACCATTAAGAGATGCAAACAGTAACCATGATAACACCATGAAACTGGATCAAAGTTTTCTTATATTAATCCAAGTGCATTTGTACATGGGTTCAATAGCAACCACTATATACTTATACAATATTCTACAACCTATCTTCTACTATTTTCTCCTATTCTCTTGCTCTTCAGCTATTACAAATACAATGAGAATAATCTTACCATACAATACATATGAGGGAGCTTTCTAGAGTTTTCCCTCCTATAGCTCTAACTATCTAATCGAATTAAAATATCTACAGCTACTTTACATTGATTACATTAATTTCCTCCAATAAACAGATGAGAGAAACTTTTCAATATCTGTGTTACAATCCCAAAAACATTTAAGAACATTTACATTCCTCCAGCTATTACATTATTTCTTCTTCTTTTCAAATTCAAAATATGTGCTGGTGTGTTTCCAGCTGTCCTCTGCTCTCGCGCCTGCTTTGTTGGCTTTCTTACGATTATCCTGCATCAACAATCATCAAGATCAACCAGATGCAACCAACATCAAGTGACACAGGTAACTTGAACCTTCATGGCGAGCGAGGAACAAGAGCAAATAAACGTTATAGCACAAGTAACAATATCAACTACAATGAACATTTTGCCCTCGTCGAGAGGCACATGACTCTGGCTAGGTTATCATTTGCATCTATCAATYAGGACACGCAATGATCCCCTCATCAGGAATCATGTCATCACAAGTGGTAGGCATGACAATAACCAAGGCGCGACATAACCTATCTAGACCAATAACCCGAKAAAAATCCAACATGCTAGGAGACTAAATTAACTGTCAAAATACATGAAGACTAAACCCAAGCACCCARTCGACAAGTTAACAAGACGCAAAGGAAATCTGACTACTATAAAAATCATACATCACATTAAATTCATGAATCCACATAAGTCATACGTTCCTTAAACTGATCATTCTTTACCATTTATGGAATGACTAGTTTTTTGCATTGAAAAAGAGAATTAGTATATGCACTTAACATAATCAATACTAATACTAGTGTAATGAGGAATGTAATGATGAATTACACCATGTTCGCATAGTAAGAAGTATATTCTCTTATATGTACTAGTTATTCCATGGTGACGCTTGACTACATCAATCTGTACACATTAAAAATAATTATAATCAAACAAATAGTTCATGGTAACTATTTTCCAATTCCAAAAATTATACAAGTATTTTCCTCAAGATGAATCCATTATAACCAGACTAATCAGGTACGTCTATTTAGCTTGTTGATTAAAGTAAAAGGGGATTCTTATAAGAACTGTATTGTTAGCCAAAGAGGAATATTTTGTTTTTTACTAGTAATTATATTCTGCTAACTATATATGTTGTCTAGCGTTAATACGTTGTCTAACAAAATTGATATGTTGTCTATGATATCATTGTCTAGTAATTATGATATTGTTGTCTATCATACATATGATATTGTTGTCTATAAAATTTATGATAATGTTGTCTATTATATATATGATAATGTTGTCATATATATTGTTGTCTATATATTGAATATCGTTGAGTTTAATTATGATATTCAAAATCGTTGAGTTTAATTATGATACTCAAAATTGCTGAGTTTAATTATGATATTCA
Source organism: Picea mariana (assembly GCA_032191745.1). Lineage (NCBI taxonomy): Eukaryota > Viridiplantae > Streptophyta > Pinopsida > Pinales > Pinaceae > Picea > Picea mariana. The sequence continues at coordinate 345,722 of JASDQU010102000.1, forward strand.
ATAATGTTTTCATATATATTGTTGTCTATATATTGAATATCGATGAGTTTAATGATGATATTCAAAATCGTTGAGTTTAATTATGACATTCAAAATCATTGAGTTTAATTATGATATTCAATAATGTTGTCATATATATTGTTGCCTATATATTGAATATCATTGAGTTTAACGATGATAATCAAAATTGTTGAGTTTAATTATGATATTCAAAATCGTTGAGTTTAATTATGATATTCAATAATGTTGTCATATATATTGTTGTCTATATATTGAATATCGATGAGTTTAATGATGATAATCAAAATCATTGTCCAATAATGCTACCAATAGAATCACTGCCTAGCAATGGCATCGTTGTCCAGCATTAATTCGTTGTGCAATTACATTTTAAAAAGAATTTGGAAATCTATAAATTTAATCTCTGCCAGCAATTTCGTTGCATTAATACATTTCAAATGGAAATTAAACTCTACAAAATTAAATATATAATAGCAATATTGTTGTGTAAGTGCATTTAGAATGGAATTTAAACTCTACAATTAAATCTCTGCCAATATATATTAAATTCACAGTCACATGATATGTATAAAATCTCTGCCAATAAATATTAAATTCGCAGTCACACATTATATATCTAATCATTGTCAATAAATATTAAATTCGTAGTCAGACATTATATATCTAATCGTTGTCAATAAATATTAAATTCACAGTCACACATTATATATAAAATCATTGTCAATAAATATTAAATTCACAGTCACACGATATGTATAAAATCGTTGTCATACATATATTAAATTCGTTGTCCATTCACAAGTTTAATCAATATATGATGTTGTTGTCTAATATTTTAATATCGTTGTGTAATTAACAAAATATCTATGACTAAGAAACAATAAAATCCAACCAAAATGTTGTGTAAAAACTGGGCGAAAAGGCTGTGTAAAATGCCAAGAAAAATGTGGTGCGAAGGTTGGGTAAGATGCCAAAAAAAAAATGGTGTGAACGTTGGGTAATATGCCAAGAAAACATGATGTGAATGCTTGGTAAGATGCCAAGGAAAACGTGGTGTGAATGTTGGTTAAAGTGCCAAGAAAATCGACTTTTCCCCTTTTTTCCAGGAGCCAAGGAATCGGAGATTAATCCTTCAAAGATTAATCATTCAACGCAGAGATAATCATTTAGAAATGAATCAATCAAAACGCAGAGATACTCATTCACAAAGAAGGCACAAAGATTAGAGATTAATCATAAAATAAAAATGCAAAGATGCATAAGGGATAGATAGTTGCACAAAAATGTATCCTTCACTTATTATCCATGCACAGGAAAGCAGGGCATTTAAATCTCAGTCTTAAACATCGGAGTGAAGACAGTCAATTAGGCTCTTCGCCGACTGCTCAAGCACAGACTAATAACTTAAAGGATAAGGGGAAAAAGATAAAAACACAATTTGTCTTCATATTAAATCAATAAAAACAAACGTAGAGAAGCCATTGCAATCAGAGATTGGGTTATCCATGGGAAATCAATTCAAAATGCAGCGAGCATAAGGCGGGGATGAATTTAAGTTCTCTGATCATAAAACATTGGGCTCATCAAGATAATTTGTTGAAGATAAAAATGAAGCCTCTGGGTAGTATTACGCTGAAAAAAACATAAACTTTAACACAATAGAAGTACATTACTGAAGGCATAGGAACAATATTTAAACTACCATTCAATACAAATATACACATCCATATCGTAGCCAAAACTGAAAGCTCTGATTCGTCGTCCCGCATGTGCTTCGTCCAGCTCCCGCTTGTCGACCGATGTGACCTCATCGATACCTCCTAGCCAAGTCTAGGGGTACTCTTCCTCCCACTAAGCCCCCCAAACCACAAAGGAGCCACGCACACAATACCAAAGAATTCTAGCACCCATATCGCCTCGCAAGGTCGAGCTACCACTTGTTACCCGAGTTGGGTATCCCAACTCCCACAAGAGAAAGTTCAGTCAAGATAAAATTTCAGCAGCGTAACATTACGTCAAAAAGATGAGATCCATACTCCTCCTCCTCCATCCTTTTTATAGATTTTTTCAGTAATTAGTTTCCCATGTTCTCATTAAATTCCTTTTTCATTTAATTAATTTCGAAAAACCTACCCTGTACACATGTCACTTGATCCCCTAGTTGCACCAAAAAATAAATTTTATTAATTAATTAAATATTCCTATTTCCCTCACCCACCTAAAAGCATTCCTAAAAACGCTCCTCGGTGTCCCAATATTCCCTTACAAATCGTAAATGACTTACGCCTTACTTTATTCCTAGTTGAGTTCATAAATAGAAAGTTCCAAAGGCTAGATTCCTTACTAAGTTAGACATTCAACGTTTTCTTTGAGTCTCCCCTTTTCCTTAAGTTTCCTTTTTCTTTTAAGTTTCCCCCTTTTTCCTATTTAACTAAAAATCAATTTAGAAAGTGTAGATAAAAATAAACATTTACCCTCTTTTCTTTTTAACTAAAAATTAATTTAGCAAATGTAGATAAAAACAACCATTTACCCTCTTTTCTTTTTAACTAAAAATTAAATTAGCAAAAGTAGATAAAAACAACGATTACCCCTTTTTAAAAATTTAATCCTTCATTATAATTCTTAATTTAATAATTAAAGTTTGAAATTATTTATCCCCTTCTTGTTATATGTCTAATTATTTTTGTTCGGAGGTTGTGCTTAGACCTAGGTTTTAAATTCACTAAGTTGGGTGACGATTCTTAAGGGAAAAAATTATTTATTAAACTTTACTTATCACATCATTCATTTTAAGGTCGACTAGCTTTATTCACTTACCAGTTAAAATCGTGACATTCCCTTCAGGACGCACTACGTGCTCCAAGGGTGCTACTCACCTCCTTCCATTTTTCTTGTGAGACGTGCCCTTCAAGATGCACTACGTTCTCCAAGGGTGTCACTCTCCTATTTCTGTTTTCCTTGCGCGACGTGCCCTTCAAGACGCACTACATGCCCCAAGGGTGTCACTTGCCTCTTGACTGAATTTGGTAGAAGTCAAACCCGTGGAGTCAATACACCTCTAGGTGATCTTGTGGGAGACTAAGGGACTCTAAGGCATAAGGCCCCTGCCTTATTGAACACCCCTTAGAATCATCGTGAGCGACTGTCATAGTCTGCCACAACATCATGGGTCTTCTCGAACTAGATAATCGTTAACCTACAATTCTAGCCACGGCGGGAGTGCTAGTAGGCTGTGGCATGGTTGTTGCCACACCTCTCCCTCAATGTCTTTGGTTGTCATGTGTGACCCCTTTACTCCACATATGAGTCTAGTGGACAAGATATCGTCAACCTGCATCCATCAACAAATCATGTCAACAATAATAATCAATCATCATAACATCTAATCATAGGTACATATGTCAGATCAACCACATTCAAACCCTAACAGTCCACTCTCTGACTCGATTCAGAGTCCAAGGGGTTTCATTGATGCCTTTGCATCCTCAATGTCTAGAGTCTTGCACACTTAGGAGAACTTAGTCAATAACACCAGTCAATGTAAATATAAAAAAAATGACATAACATCAAATCCACAATGTCTCATAATCATAATCAAAATAACCAATAGTATAAAGGACCGAATCACTTGCACGCAAGTGTCCTCAAAGAATAAGTCTGCTCAGTGTGCACAAGAGCAGGATGTTACATACACCCCCTCTTGGTTTAAACTTTGTCCTGAAGTTTCACAGTATATAAGTGTTGAAATAAGGTGTATCAGAGTATCATAAGTCTATCTATTGAACAAAAATGGAAACTGTTGACGCATATCTTATGCATCCTCCCAGGTTGCCGAGTGTGGACTATAGTTGGCCCACTACACCTTGACCTGATATATTGTTCGACGCCATAGCTTTCGAATGTGATGGTCCAAGATACGGATCAAATTTGTCGTGAGTGTGACCTCATCTGATACCTACAAGGAACTCATGTCAACAACATTTGTAGGATCACTAACATAATGTCTCAAAACAGATACGTGAAAAACATCGTGTATACACCTAAAATAATCAAGAAAGGCTAGTCGATAGGCCACGAGCCACTTCTTTTCCACAAAATCGAAAGGTCCCATGAACCTAGGAGAGATTTTATCACCCTTTCCAAACTTGATCGAACTCTTATGAAGTTTCACCCGCAAGAAGACTCGATCGCCAACTTCATAACTACAGTCAACACGATGTGTGTTGGCATAACTCTTCTACCGATCCTGCGCTTCCTTGATCCTTTGCCTTATAGTTTTCATTTAATATTTCATTTCTTGGATCACTTCTAGTCCCACCAGTACCCTATCCTCAAGCTGGTCCCAACTCAAAGGCGTCTGACACGGTCACCCGTAAAGAAACTCAAAAGGCGCCATCTTAATGGTGCTTTGATAAATGTTGTTATATGTGAATTCTACCAATGGAAAGAATTCCTCCCAACTCTTAAGTTGGTCCATCACGTACATACGCAACATATCCTCCAAGATTTGGTTTTTTCGTTCAGTCCACCTCTCTATCTCTGGGTGATACATAGTACTAAAGTTAAGTTGGGTTCCCAAGGCCTCTTGGAAACTAGTCCAAAATCATCCAGTAAACATCGATCGTCGATCTTATATAATCCTCTTAGGCACACCATGCAGCCTCACAATCTCACTGATGAAAAATCTAGCTATGTCAGGTGCATGATATGTCGTACGCACAAGAATAAAATGAGAACTCTTCGTTAGAGTGTCGACTACCAAAAAAAACAAGTCATGTCTCGTTGTTAGTGGAAATATAACAATGAGATCCATCGAAATGACCTCCCATTCTAATTCTGGAATTGCATGTGGTTGTAGTAATCATGTCAGATGTCTATGTTCATCCTTCAACTGCTGACATTCTAGACATCTTGCCATGTAGTTGACTATGTCTTCCTTCATTCCTTTCCATAAGAATAAGGGTTTAAGGTCTGCTCTCATCTTCGTGACTCCAGGATAAGCCATGTACACTGCTCTATGAGCCTCTTTTAGGATCAAACACCTCAACTCTTTGTTGGGAGGTACATAAATTCGAATTTTAAATCTCAATAATTCGTTGTTGTCCATAGTAAATCCTTCAAATTTTGGTACCATCATTGTGTTTTGTCCGATAAAATCCCTAACCTCTATAACAATCATCGTCGTGATGTAAAGTTAGAATATTTTCATGTAGATTCATCTAAAGAGGCATCACTAAAAATATGTGTGGTCTTCGACTCAATGCATCAGCTACTCCATTCATTGTGCCCTTTATGTAAGTAATCTTGAAATCATACTTTCTAAGCAATTCCAACCAATGTCGTTGTCACGCGTTCAATTATTTTTGCGTAAATATGTGTTGTAGTCCACAGTGGTCCATTTTTAGTTCAAATTTTCATCCAATAAGATAGTGTCTCCAAACTCGCAGGCATAAAAAATGGCCAAAAACTCCAAATCGTGTGTTGCATAGTTCTCATCATGCCTTCTCAACTTTATGGAGATGTAAGCGATCACTCGACCGTCTTGCATCAAAACTCCACCTAAGACTTCCTTGGATGCGTTAGTGCACACCAAGAAGTCCGCCTCCATGTCAGGGACCTACAATATTGGTGTTGTCGTCAATAGCTCCTTGAGCCTCTGAAATGCCTCCACGCATTTCTCGATCCCAACAAATTTCTTGTTCTTCTTTTGTAATTTTGTGATCGGATTTGCTTTCTTCGAAAAACCCTCGATGAACCATTGGTAGTATCCTGCTAAACCCATGAAGCTACGCACTTTGTGGTCATTCGTCGGTGCAGGTCATTCCATAATATCCTCGACCTTTGCTGGATCCATAGTGATACATTCGTTGGAGATGACATGCCCTAAGTACTAAATCTTCGCTTGATAAAACGAGAATTTAGACTATTTCCCATACAATTTGTTCTCTCACAAACACTTTAGTACCAAGCACAAGTGCTCATCATTATCCTCCATTGTCCTAGAGTAAATCAAAATATCACCAATGAATACTTGGATGAACTTGTCCAAGTATTCCCGGAACACCCCATTCATTAAATTTATAAATACCCCAGGGGAGTTTGTCAATCCAAAAGGTAAAACAGTAAACTTGTAATGTCCAAACCTCATCTTAAAGGATATATTAGGGGCATCATCCTCCTTGATCTGTAACTAGTGATACCTTGATCTCAAGTCGATCTTTGAAAACACTGTCGTGCCTTTCATCTAATCGAACAGATCATCAATCCTTGGCAATGGGTATTGATTCTTGATCGTTTCCTTGTTCAATTGGCAATAGTCAATGAAGAGCCTCCACAACCCACCCTTCTTCCATATGAATATAACAGGTGCACCCCACAGTGACACATGTGAACGTATAAGTCCTAGGTTCAACAAATCCTTCAGTTTCATTCTCAACTCCTGTAACTCCGGGGTCGACATCCGATAAGGCGTTCTTTCTATCGGTTTTGTCCCTAGTTTTAGGTCTATGGTAAATTCCAACTCCATCTCTGGTGGCATCCCTAGTAATTCCTCAAGGAAGACGTCCGCAAACTCTCTCACCATCGGAAGGAGTTCTAGACCTTCCACTACTCCCTTCTCATTTAATGCAAGGATCACATAGATCATACATCCCTTGCACATGCTCTTCTGTAGTTGGAAGGAAGAGATGAACCTCAAGGAAACTCCCTGGTTCTGACCTACAATCATGCATCTATGTCCCTCATCCTTGACCAAGCTCAACCATTTCATCTTATAGTTGAGTATCGCCTCATGTGATTCCAACCAGTCCATATCGATCACAACATCATAAGATCCTAATATCGTGACGTACAGGTTGGCCCTGGTGACGAACTCTCCCAAGTAAAGGCTACATCTCGTAACCTTCCCTCCAACCTTATGTTTGGCTCCTAAATCCATTTCTACAGAGCTAAACTCATCTTGTTCGACTTCCTTTACCTTAATTCTTTTTAGCGATACACTAGAAATAAAACTCTTTGTAGCACCTGGATCTATCAAAATACTAAGGGTATGGTCAGCGACGGTACCTAATGTCTCTAGCACAGTTGACTAGTGCTCTGCCTGGCGGTTATTTACCACTGCATGAATCCGATGGGCTTTTCCCAAATCTCCCATGGTAGTCGGTCTGGCTGATCAAGATGCTCTAGTCCTCTCCATTGTCCATTCACACTGGTATTGTGGCTCCCCACATCTCCAACACCCTTTCTTTGGTCTAGTACTCTTGGTACCCAAAGTAGAAGCTGATGGCTCACCAACCTAGAACCCGGGTTTGTTCTACTAAGTAGGCCTAAACTGTTGTTATTGCGGTTGATGTTGTTGTTTGTGTTGTGGTTCTCGGTAAGGAGTCTGTTGTTGAGGTGTTGGTCGTCGAGGTGTAGTGAAAGTGGATCCTCTCTGGAAGCCATGATATCCTAGCATATGTTTAGCTGGTGTCTGATGCTGCTATGCACCAGATGACACATGCCCCACTGGTCTCGCTGGAGTCTTTCTATGAACCCTGTTGATAGGCTCCTCCTCTGCTATGAGGGCCTTCTAAATGACATCATGCAAGGTTTGAGGAATCAAAATCCTAACCTTTTCACGAATGCTGACATTAAGGCCAAACACAAATCTTTTGACCTTAAGTTTCTCAGTATTCAGGTGTGAATCATACCAAAGCAACTCCATAAAATATGCCTCGTACTTGGGCACCGTACGACCGCCCTGTCACAAGGCATTGAACTAGTTGAGTTGACGCTCAATGAATTCCTCTTATATATACCTCTCTCAGAACCATTCCTCGAACAGTTCTCATGACACATCTTCGATGACCATGTTCAATTGCAGCAGGAGTGTATTCAACCATAGAATAGCGCTTCCCTTCAGATGAAATACCGCCATGCAGACCTTCATGTTGGAGGCATAATCGCGAAGTGAAAATCACATTGCCATATTATCCAACCATGCCTTGACGGCTGCACCATCCGGAGTACCAAAGACCTCGGGAAATTTGACCTTCTCGAGTTCATGGTGAATGCTACCAGTATCAGCTAGAGCGCGTGGTGGACCCTCAAGGGGTTCTAGCTCCCTAGCCTCATCTCTATCCAAACAGTTGATCAGTGCCTCAGACATTCGCTGAAAGGACCTCATCAACCCAACCACATCACCCACAGTTATCTATTCTTTCCCGACAACTTTTTTGTCTTGCTGGGGGTTAGACCCCTCAGGTGTGGATGCTACTAGACGTGTCATGCCTCCTCCCCTAGCACCCCATCGTCTGGCTCCGCGACTTCCTCTAACCATGATTACCTGCACGAATACAAGTCAACTTAATTAGCAACATTATAATCAAAAATCTAACCAACGTAAGCTGTAGTGATTTTAGGCCGTGGGTCAAACCGTCTCTAATATTGTTGTCATAGGGAAAACCCAGGGTTCAATGCTTCAATAGCGCACCAACAAAACCTTAACTATCATCCCTTTCAGAAACACCTGCAAAGAAGATGAAGTCTCACCCAAGGTAGAGGAAGGGGTGGTTGTAGGACTCAAGTGTCTACAACCTAGCTGGGACACAGATCTGTGATCACAATACTCAACAGATCACTGAGAAATTAACATTCATTAGCTTTTACCCTTATCCACATTGCAGATCAAAACCTAATTACAAAACCACGCAGTATTCACCCAGATCTAACACATAGCATTAAAGAATATCTAACATTCATTACATCATAAGCACTAAGCTACTATATCAGATGCATCTAACATACATAAAAGTTACAACACTAAGAAAATACAAGAATAATATAGAGAAAAGAAACCATAACACATGATATACGTGGTGCACCCCAGTGTGGAGCTACGTCCACCAACTCTTCTTCATATTTATTATCTTCCTTCAATATTCTTACATGCACAGAGCTATAGAACCCACTCCGCATAGGACAGGAGATCTGCACGCAGCTTGCCAGATCCTCCTTCCCCGATTTAGGTCCAAGCACAGAGCTCCTACATAGTCTTGTGCATAAATCACTACAAATCACTTGCACTTAGCTCTGTAAGTCTACACATACGGTATGCACAAATCATTCACAACTATTCACACTTAGCACACTTTCCTCCTCTTACAATCACTTTCACTTATCCATTGGTTTACAACTGACTCCTTCTTACATCTCCTAGCTACTTCTTTATACATTAAAAATGGGGCCTAAACATGGGTAAACCCATGATCAGACATCCCATACCCGTTACATAAACCCTAATCCCCAAAATTCTCATAAAGGGGGGAAAGATCCCATGATCTTCACTTCACCTAGGTGCTCCGTCTTCAACCAGCCTGTCGAAGTCCCAAAAGGTGATCAAACATGACCAAGGTTCTACAAAACTTGGTCAAGGGCCAACAGGCCCCCAACACTCACTTGTGACTCGTCCCGAGTCACTCTAGGCTAGGAAACTCTGCTTCGAAGGCCTCAAGTTGGCTCGAGATGCCTCAACTTGCTGCTTCACCAGAGCCTCCTGCTTAGTGAACTCCTAGATGACTTTTTCTGTGACATGCCCTTCCAAGCGTTGTTCCACTATGGTGACCACTTGTTCTAGTTGTGTACCTCATCCCTCGATATCTTCAAAAAGTGTGTAGGCTTTGTCCTGCACCAAATGGAGTCTCTAGGTCACTTCCATGATTTTACTTCAGATGGCATGGACCCACTATTGAACTACGCGTTGTTCCTGTGACCTTTTCATCTTCTCAATTGTTGAAAGTGGTTTCAGCTGTGGTTGCAATGTCGATGCTTGTTTCTTTGCTTCTTGAAGCTATGTTTCTAATGCTCTTAGTTATGGGTCCTCTGCAAGGTTCTCATAAGTCTGCGCACTGCGGTAACTAAGTAGCTTACATTCTGAGGCCAATGCCTTGATTCTTTCTACTGCACTCCTGGCCGTTTCTTCTCTTTGGTCTCGCACTTCCTGTGGAGTGCTTGGCACTGCTTGCAATTCTAGTTCTGCCACTCTTACTTAGAGCTGTTGAATAGCTTCAGCAATCTTTTCCACTGTGTCTTCTTCTATCTGTGTGAGGCTCGACATAGAACGAAGTGCTCCGGTGACTGCCTCCTTGACTCCCATATGCTTCGCGCGCAACTGTTCTTTTTCTATCTGTATTTCTTCTTTATCCTTTGCAAACTTCGCTTGGAGGTCATCTTTCTCTTGCTTTGCAACTCGATGTTGGTCTAGGGCTTCCTCATTTTCTTGCTTTAAGGAATCTGTGGCATTCTCTTTCTCTTCATGTACACAACGAAGGTGAGACCTTGTCACATCTACTAATCAGCGTAGTTGGGTAGGCTCATCTCCCACTTCTAATCCTTTTGATGATGTTGGCACAGTAGACACTGCGTAGCTGGAGTAGAGGGCTTGTTGTACCCCTTTCAGCACCACCTCAATCTTATCGTACATGGTCTCTTGTTTTTTTTCGCTTCACTGCAAAATTTCCTCTGAGGTATCTAATACAGCTGCGATGATAAGGTCAATATCATCCACCGTAAGTATAGTCTGTAATTGAGGTTTATTGGCCCATGACTTCTTCCATGTTGAGGGTTTCTTCAGGGAAACCTTTTGTTTCTTCAATGTTTCATCCTCTATAAGGGGATATTTAGTCGGTGTCACTTCACACTATTCCTTCTTGTCTTATTCCCCTTCATTCTCTTATATTTCTACTTCGTCATCTCCTCCTCCTCCAGGTAAATTTGGTGTAATTTCCTTTGATGCATTGTTCTGTTCCTGCACTTCTTCCTTCTTCTTCTTCCTGTTGCTGCTAGGTCCATCATACTCTTATCGAGTGACTAGAGGATTTCTGATGAGGTCGGGGTTGGAGAGTTTTGTCTGTTTGACTGGTATAAGTAATTCTGCAGGCCATTCTTTGGTTATCTCTTCCATGTCCTCCTCTGTGAGTTTGTAATAGGACTAGAGCTATTCCTTGTGCTCGTCCCCTCACGCACTGATGTAAATGAAATGCCTGTCTACATGGAACTTCGCAAGTGGCCTGAACCTGTGCAGAGTCTTCAACGTCATGTGAGGGAAAGATTCGATGGCCTACTTCAGTTGTAAATAATATGTGTGGAGCATCGCATTCGACTGCCATTGTTTTTCCATGTCGCTCAAATACCAGAGTGTAGTGAACTTCACGGCCAGTGGTTCGTAAGGATCAATTTTAGGGAAGTTCGATCCTTACGGAATCTCTCAAGTAATGAAGGCAATGAGAATTAGAAACTAGATAAAATGAAACTCGTAGCCCTGATCCTATGTTTCGCGGAAATCTTGTTCCAACTGGTTGACAAGGTAGCTCGCCCAGTTCATTTTCATTCCTTCGACACATTTTCCTGTGAGGTCCACAACAAACCCCATGACCTGTGTTGGCCTATTCTTCTTGACGAGCTTGCCTACTATAAGATGACAAGCTAAGCGCACTGCGCCATTTTGGATGGAGGCTACAATGTAGCCTCACTTCCCTTTCTCTACATCGTCGTAAGTGTCTTTTATGAGTTGCGTCAGGGTGCGATCTGCATCCTTCCCTGGGTAAAAATACTGAGGGTCGGGTCCTTACATGTTTAATCCAGTGATCTAGTTGATCATATTTGGATCTACAGTGATGCGCCTATCCAGCCATAGGTAACCACCATGGTAGCATGACAGGAGGAGTTTAACGTGCTCATTAAACTCCTAGTGTTTGCTGAAGTGTGGTATCTTCATCACATTGAGGATCATTGATCTTGCGATGTCCATATTATATTTGAATTCTTCCCTGTTGTATTGGTCAAGTACTTGTGTGGTATGATCATCCCATAATTCTTGTGGTCTCCTAAGTTGAAATCGTTGATCTTCAGCGTCAGAATCTGTCCTAACTGCGATCCAACTGCGCATACCCCCTTCGGGAGGTATGCAGTGATCAGTGTGTAGTCAAAGTCCCTTGGGATGCTTTCACGACTAACCACGCCAGCCAGAGGTGGGATATAGTTGGGCAGGATTGATGGGATGAGCTTCACGTTTTCCAAGTCATCATGATGCTTTCTCTGTTTGTCTGTCACAGTTCTAGAGGGCCCATATCAGCGTGAAGTCAATGGGGATGCTTGCAATCCTATCATCGACAAAGCATGTGCCTTTGAAAACATGACATTTTCTGCCATTAGATCTATTAGAATTTATTCCACAGACTTTTCCATTGCACTGTGTTTTCCCGACATGCACACTTGTGAACAAAGATTTCAGGTAGGCGAACAATCACTTATGGTAGCTAAACGAGTGGCGAAGTCTTAATAAACGCAACATGGTAATCAGTTCTTTGTAGGCTCGAGTAATCATAATTTGCAGAAGTGTCCCCAGTGAGATGTTCGATGGGTTAAATAGAAAATTTTGTAACGAATTCCTCCAATGGGTAGGAATGCCTCAATCAATATGATTCCATCCGTTATGGTGCGGTCCCAACAGTCAAATGGTGAGATTTCTGGCAATAACTTTTTTCCTATCCATTCAGGAGCATCGTTCTAATGGTTAGGATGCCTCCAACAGTCATGTTGCTTCGTCATGGCGAAGTGCCAGTCTGCGCTGCTATGTTATTCCAGCGAAGTTCAAGTTCTGCAAGCCTTCTTTCTGCAAAGTCTTCTCTAGAACTTCCTGCAATTTTTCTAGCTTTTCTTTCTTGTTGCTAAGCTTTCTGGCCTTCTTTCCTGTGATATAAGTTACTAGATTCCTATTTCCATTATTGTTCTTATCTTCTCCTAGCGTAGTAACTTCACACTGCTAAGGGTCTTTCAGCGGTTTTGAGTGTAGTACTTATTTTCTTATTACTTCAGGGGTAGGTGCTCGTTTCTCCTGTATGGACAAGTTTTTCAAAATTTCCTGCGTTTTCTCAGCTTTGACATCTAATTCTCTGGTCCTCAGTTGCTTCAAATTGTCCTCATGTTCTTCTAGTAAGTTTGTTATTCTCCTATCCATGAAATCTCTTAATTCTTGCTTTTTATGTTCTAGAGCTTCCTCTTCTTCTTTCCTTCAGATATGATCTTTCTCAATCCAGGTCCTTCCTAGAAAAAGTGAAAAGGGGGCGTTGTTCTCAACAAACTTAATGACCTTGAATTMTTCTTCTGTCGAAGTTCCATGAGCACTCATAGGTACATGGGTAAGTCTTCCACATAGGATTATCAACTTCCCTTTAAACAATCTTATTCCTCCCAGTGAAGGAACTATAACAGGATTTCCCAAAATTTCCCAAGTACTTTCTATCATGATGTTCACCTATGTTTCTTCATCCATAACACAGTCTATGTCGAAGTCTCCTAATCTTGTTTCTATGCACTCCTTCTCTTTTAAGATCTCTGATAAACTAATGTCTCTGTGATCATTCAGGGTTTCTTTCATCTGCAATAATATAGTTTCTGATTCTTTCTGGTGTTCTATCATATCCTTAGTCTCTTGACCTTTCTCATGGATTTCTTGTCTTATATTCATCTTTTCAACTTTAGCAATCATTCTAGGGAAATCCAAAACTTCATGGCCAAAGGCTTTACAACAAAGACAAATAGGGCCTCTACCAGGACATTCCTTAGCAATATGTCTCAGTCTTATGCAAATATAACAAAGATTCAATCCTCTCTTCCTCTTAAATGATCCCCAACCTTTCCTGTACTACGCACTAGAATCACAGTGATGAACCTGCAAAAAATTCTTTCTAGGATCTTGCATCCACTTGTTAGTCCAGAAATCCTTTCTATGCATAGGAATAACATATCTTTCACTATTTCTATCGGATCCATTCATATCAAATCTTCTTTCTTCTAGTTGCGCCCTATTTTCTAGACTAGGACAAAATCTATCAACTAGCATACCTAGATCCATTCCTTCAAAACAAAATCTTACCTTTCTCAGAGCACAAAACTTTAAGATCTTACCTCTTTTCTTTAAATTCGATTCCCTTCTTAGCACAGAGCTTCGCAAGTCAAGTATAATACTGTGCACCATAGCAAAATATCTACGTACAGAGCTTTCTTCTTTTCTTCAGTTCCCAGCAATCACAGTTTCAAGTCCCGACAATGAAACCATTTGTTGGCACAGGGGCAGACCTAGGGTTCAATGCTTCAGCAGTGCACCAACAAAACCCTAACTACCAACCCTTTCGGAAACACCTGTGAAGTAGATGAAGTCTCACCCGAGGTAGAGGCAGGGGTGGTTGTAGGACTCAAGTGTCTACAACCTAGCTGGGACATAGATCTGTGATCACAATACTCAACAAATCACTTAGCAATTAACATTCATTAGCTTTTACCCTTATCCACATCGTCGGTCAAAACCCTAATTACATAACAACGCAGTATTCACCCAGATATAATTCATATAACCATTCAGCACATAGCATTAAAGCAGATCTAACATTCATTCAGATCATAAGCACTAAGCTACTATATCATATGCATCTAACATACATAAAAGTTACAACACTAAGCAAATACAAGAATAATACAGCACAAAGAAACCATAACACATGATATACGTGGTTCACCCCAGTGTGGGGCTACATCCACCATCTCTTCTTCTTCTTTGTTATCTTCCTTCAATCTTCTTACATGCACAGAGCTACAGAACCCACTCTACATAGGACAGAAGATGTGCGTGCACCTCGCCAGATCCTCCTTCCCCGAGTTAGGTCCAAGCATAGAGCTCCTACACAGTCTTGTGCACAAAGCACTACAAATCACTTGCACTTAGCTCTGCAAGTATCAACATATGGTATGCACAAAGCATTCACAACTATTCACACTTAGCACACTTGCCTCCTCTTACAATCACTTGCTCTTAGCCATTGGTTTATAAATGAATCCTTCTTACATCGCCTACCTACTTATTTATACATTAAAAATGGGGCCTAAACATGGGTAAACCCATGGGCTGACATCCCATACCCATTACATAAACCCTAATCCCCAAAAATCCTGTGATCTCCACTTCGCTTGGGTGCTCTTTCTTCGACCAACCTGTCAAAGTCCAAAAAAGTGGTCAAACATGACCAAGGTTCTCCAAAACTTGGTCAAGGGCCAACAAATACCATATGTAAGGTCCCTACCATTACGACTACATGCGACACAACACAAAAGCATAATTTTATTTTTTTTAAGAAGGAAAGAATCAACAACAACACTTATTCAACATAGCTTGATGACAAACACAACACACACAAACCAAACAAAAGACAACAACGACCCAACACACTAGCACATCATGCAACTGGACGAACATGCAATACAATAGACAATAAAAATAGCTAAGCTAAGGACAATCATCAAGATCAACCAGAAACAACCAAAATGAAGTGACACGGGTAACTTGAACCTTCATGGAGAGTGAGGAACAAGCGAAAACAAGCGTTATAGAACAAGTACCAATATCAACTACAACGAACATTTCGCCCCCGTCGGAAGGCACATGACTCTGGCTAGGTTATCATTCGCATCTATCCATTAGGGCGTGCAATGATCCCCTCATCAGGAATCATGTCGTCACAAGTAGTAGGCATGACAGTAACCAAGGTGCGACATAACCTATCTAGACCAATAACCCAAGAGAAATCCAACGTGCTAGGAGACCGAATTAACTTTCAAAATACATGAAGACTAAACCCAAGCACCCAATCGACAAGTCAACAAGACGCAAAGGAAATCTGACTACTATAACAATCATACATCACATTAAATTCATGAATCCACATAAGTTATATGTTCCTTAAACTGATCCTTCTTTACCATTTATGGAATAACTACTAGTATTTTGCATTGAAAAAGAGAATTAGTATATGCACTTAACATAATAAATACTAATACTAGTGTAATAAGGAATGTAATGATGAATTACACCATGTTCGCATCGTAAGAAGTATATTCTCTTATATGTACTAGTTATTCCATGGTGACGCTTGACTACATCAATCTGTACACATTAAAAATAATTATAATCAAACAAATACTTCATGGTAACTATTTTCCAATTCCATTAGACAAGTGTTTTCCTAAGGATGAATCCATTATAACCAGACTAATCATGTACGTCTATTTAGCTTGTTGATTAAAGTAAAAGGGGATTCTTATAAGAACTATATTGTTAGCCAAAGAGGAATCTTTTGTTTTTGTCTAGTAATTATATTCTACTAACTATATATGTTTCCTAGTGTTGATACACTGTCTAACAAAATTGATATGTTGTCTATGATATCACTGTCTAGTAATTATGATAATGTTGTCTATCATACATATGATATTGTTGTCTATAAAATTTATGATAATGTTTTCTATCATATATATGATAATTCTGTCATATATATTGTTGTCTATATATTGAATATCGATGAGTTTAATTATGATATTCAAAATCACTGAGTTTAATTATGATATTCAAATCGTTGAGTTTAATTATGATATTCAAACTCGTTGAGTTTAATTATGATATTCAATAATGTTGTCATATATATTGTTGTCTATATATTGAATATCGTCGAGTTTAATGATGATATTCAAAATCATTGAGTTTAATTATGATATTCAATAATGTTGTCATATATATTGTTGTCTATATATTGAATATCATTGAGTTTAATGATGATATTCAAAATCGTTGAGTTTAATTATGATATTCAAAATCGTTGAGTATAATTATGATATTCAATAATGTTCTCATATATATTGTTGTCTATATATTGAAGATCACTGAGTTTGATGATGATAATCAAAATCGTTGTCCAATAATGCTACCAATAGAATCGCTGCCTAGAAATGGCATAGTTGTCCAGCATTAATTTGTTGTGCAATTACATTTTAAAAAGAATTTGGAACTCTACAAATTTAATCTCTGCCAGCAATTTCGTTGTGTTAAAACATTTCAAATGAAAATTAAACTCTACAAAATTAAATCTATACCAATAATATCACTGTGTAAGTGCATTTAGAATGGAATTTAAACTCTACAGTTAAATCTCTGCCAATATATATTAAATTTGTAGTCACACGATATGTATAAAATCGCTGCCAATAAATATTAAATTCGTAGTCACACATTATATATCTAATCGTTGTCAATAAATATTAAATTTGTAGTCAAACATTATATATCTAATCGTTGTCAATAAATATTAAATTCACAGTCACACATTATATATAAAATCACTATCAATAAATATTAAATTCACAGTCACACAATATGTATAAAATCGATGCCATACATATATTAAATTCATTGTCCATTCACAAGTTTAATGAATATATGATACTGATGTCTAATAATATGATATCGTTGTGTAATTAACAAAAGATCTGTGACTAACAATAAAATCCAACCAGAGTGTTGTGTAAAATCTGGGCGAAAAGGCTGTGTAAAATGCCAAAAAAAATGTGGTGTGAAGGTTGGGTAAGATGCCAAAAAAATGTGGTGTGAAGTCTGGGTAATATGCCAAGAAAACGTGGTGTGAATGTTGGGTAAGATGCCAAGAAAACATGGTGTGAATGCTGGGTAAAGTGCCAAGAAAAATGGTTTTTCCACTTTTCGCCAGGAGCTAAGGAATCGGAGATTAATCCTTCAGAGATTAATCATTCAATGCAGAGATAATCATTCAACAATGAATCAATCAAAATGTAGAGATACTCATTCACAAGGAAGGAGTGAACATTAGAGATTAATCATAAAAAAAAAAACGCAGAGATGCGTAAGGGATAGATAGTTGTTCAAAAATGTATCCTTCACTTATTATCCATGCACAGGAAAACAAGGCATTTAAATCTAAGTCTTTAACACCGGAATGAAGACAGACAATTAGGCTCATGGCCGACTATTCATGCACAGACTAATAACTTAAAAGAGAAGGGACAGAAGATAAAAACACATTTTTTCTTCATATTAAATCAATAAAAACAAACACAGAGACGCCACTGCAATCAGATCTTGGGTTCACCATGGGAAATTAATTCAAAATACAACAAACATAAGGCTGGGATGAATTTAAGTTCTCTGATAATAAAATGTTGGGCTCATCGAGACAATTTGTTGTAGATAAAAATGAAGTCTTTGGGTAGTGTTACGCTGAAAAAAACTTAAACTTTAACATAGTAGAAGTACAATATTGAAGGCACATGAACAATATTTAAACTACCATTCAATACAAATATACACATGCGTACTGTAGCCAAAAGTGAAAGCTCTGAGTCATTGTCTCGCGCATCCTCCATTCATCTCCTGCTTGTCGACCAATGTGACCTCACTGGTACCTCCCAACCAACGCTAGGGGTACTCTTCTTCCCCCTGAGTCCCCCGAGCCACAAAGGGACCACGCACACAATCCCAGAGAATGCTAGCACCTAGCTCGCCTCACAAGGTCGAGCTACCACTCGTTACCCGAGTTGGGCATCCCAACTCCCATAAGAGAAAGTTCAGTCAAGATAAAATTTCAGCAGTGTAACATTACACCAAAAATATGAGATCCATACTCCTCCTCCTCCTCCTTTTTATAGAGTTTTTCGGTAATTAGTTTCCCATATTCTCATTAAATTTCTTTTTCATTAAATTAATTTCGAAAAACCTCCCCTGTACACATGTCACTCGATCCCCTAGTTGCACCAAAAAATCAAATTTATTAATTAATTAAATATTCATATTTTCCTCACCCACCTAAAATCATTCCTAAAAATGCTCCTCGATGTCCCAATATTCCCTTACAAATCTTAAATGACTTACACCGTACTTAATTCCTAGTTGAATTCATAAATAGAAAGTCCCAAAGGCCAGATTTCTTACTAAGGTAGACATTCAACTTTTTTTTTAAGTCTCCCATTTTCTTTAAGTTTCCCTTTTTCCTTAAGTTTCTTTTTTCTTTTAAGTTTCCCCCTTTTTCCTATTTAACTAAAAATCAATTTAGCAAGTGTAGATAAAAATAACCATTTACCCTCTTTTCTTTTTAACTAAAAATTAATTTAGCAAATGTAGATAAAAACAACCATTTACCCTCTTTTCTTTTTAACTAAAAATTAAATTAGCAAAAGTGGATAAAAACAACCATTACCCCTTTTGAAAAATTTAATCCTTCATTATAATTTTTACTTTAATAATTAAAGTTTGAAATTCTTTACCCCCTTCTTGTTATATGTCTAATTATTTGTGTTCAAAGGTTCTGCTTAGACCTAGGTTTTAAATTCACTAGGCTGGGAGATAGTTCTTAAGGGAAAAAATTAGTCATTAAACTATAATAATCACATTATTCATTTTAACGACGACTAGGTGTATTCACTTACCAATTAAAATTGTGACGTTCCCTTTAGGACGCACTATGTGCTCCAAGGGTGCCACTCGCCTCCTTCTGTTTTCCTTGCATGACGTGCCCTTCAAGACACACTACATGATCCAAGGGTGCCACTCGCATCTTTCATTTTTCCTTGCACGACGTGGCCTTGAATATGCATTACGTGCTCCAAGGGTGCCACTCGCCTCTTGACTGAATTTGGTAGACGTCAAACCCTTGGAGTCAATACTCTGCCAGGTGATCTTGTGGGAGAGTAAGGGCCTCTAAGGAATAATTCCCATGATTTATTGCGCACCCCTTAGAATCATTGTGAGCGACTGTCACAGTCTTCCCTCACGGCATCGTGGGTCTTCTTGAACTAGGTAATCGTTAAACTACAGTTCGATCCATGGTGGGAGTGCTAGTAGGTTGTGGCAGGATTTTTGCCACACCTCTCCCTCAATGTATCTAGTTGTCGTGCATGACCCCTTTACTCCACATGTGAGTCTGGTCGACAAGCTATCGTCAGCATGCATCCATCAACGAATCATGTCAGCAATAATAAGCAATCATCATAACATATAATCATAGGTACATATGTCACATCAACCACATTCAAACCCTAACAAGCCACTCCTTGACTCGATCCGGAGTCCAAGGGTTTTCATCGATATCCTTGCATCCTCAATGTCTAGAGTCCTGCACACTCAGGAGAACCCAATCATTAACACTTGTCGATGTAAATATAACAAAAATGACATAACATCAAATCGACAATGTCTTGTAATCATAATCAAAATAGCCAATAGTATAAAGGATTAGATCACTTGCAGGCAAGTGTCCTCGAAGAATAAGTCCACTCAATGCATGCAAGAGCGGGATGTTACACTACCTAACCTTATACTACCATTATGGGGTTATGATTCATTAAAGGATATAGGAAGGGGTATAGGTAAATTTCACCTCAAAGGTGAGGAGACGAAGAAACAATGTACAACTATCCATGCTCCCATATTTGTGGATATGGAATTTAGCAAAGGCTTCCCTACATCACATTGATAGAAAATGATTACATTTGGAATCAAACAGTAGAATATGAGTAAGTTATCTTTCAATGTAATGTCTTCTTTGAAACAAGGCACATAAATCCATATTGTACAAAGAAACCAAAGGTCGAATGCTTTAGAAAAACTTAGTGAAAACTCACATGGTGGAATGGAGAAACAAAGGTGCATCAATTAATTAGCTAAGGACCCCACGAAGCTTGTCCCGTCTATTAGAACTTAGCCAATCTAACAAAAATATTCATCTCTAGCTTCAATGACTGCATAAGAGTTAAGGAATCCTTCCCCACACCACCACGTATTAGGGACCCCCCATTGTAGTCCCCTCAGTTGATTTGGATCCATGAATTATCGCTCTCAAAATAAGTACTCTCAAAATAAGAATTAGAGACTATCCCAATCAACCTATAGACCTAACTGAGTTTGGTTTCCTAAATGGAGGAGGAAGAAGAAAACATGGAGGTCTCAGAACCCCTATAAACTCTACTAGAAAAGGAAGAGAACAATGTTCTAGAATGGAAAAAAGTTTATCAACAGGAACTAGCGACACCACTCTAGTGTTGGGTATGTGTTATATTCTTTGCATGTGTGTGTGTGGGCGCGTCATATTCGACAACTGCGTCTAACGATCCCTATAGTAGAACTCTGTGTGTCGTGTGCACCAAGCAATTTCCTAGGGGGGTCCCCGGGGGGGCGCAGGTATGCCCCCCTAGTTACACACAGTGTTCGGCTCCGGGTGGTAGGCTAGGGCCGACGGGGTTTGGGGCAACACCCAAAAAAAAAAAATCGGGCGGTTTTTGCTATTTTTAACAGATTTTGCTATTTTTAGTGGTTTACTAAATCAATCCTGGATTAAGGGATTAGAGTTTTGGTATCTATGAAATACCTAAAAACATTGTATATATTGTATGGTGAATGGTGAAATTCGATATAATGAATATAAGAAAGGTTTTCCCGGTTGAGGGTTTCCGGTATAAAATCTCTATGTACTATGTGTATGAGTCATTGATTAAATTTTGTTTTTCTTAATAATATATATGCATTTCTTTACTTCACAGGTTTAAAAATTACATCTAGGACTAGTGGGAGGAATAGAAAAAATTCGACAAGAAGAAAAAATGCAATCCATCCCAATAGATGACAATTTATATGACACAAAATCATCATCAACGTCTATTCTAGATATGTACTACTTATGTCTTCAAATTATGCTCTCAATTTATATGTCTTTTCTCATGTAAACTAAGATTCTAAATACATTCTAATAGAAAAAAAAACAATGATTAGGCATGCATTCCCCAACCTCTCTTGTCAGGCTTCAATGTGCACGGTGCGTGATTTCAATTTGCATGATGTGAGTTGTAATGGAGATGGGTTTTTTCTAGAATTTCCAAAGACCCATTTTGGACACAATCTCTGCATATCTCGCAATATTATCTTCAAGTCTCAAGGATGTATTATATGTTTATATCGAGAGTTATAATCTCATCTCAAATTCTCAGCACTGTGGGCATAATCTGTGCTTATCGCAGAGTCTCATCTTGGAGAATCATAGTCTCAGCAATGATATTGTTGGCTTGTTTTATTTTTTTTGTTTTCTACAATCTAATTTGGAAATGCTTACAATTTTGTATCTTAGATACCAGGGTCATATATAAATATATAATACACATATATATATATATATATATATATATATATAATATATATGGGTAAAATCACGAAGGTGGGTAACAATTTTGTGAGAATCGGGTCTCCAAAATTCCTAGAAACCTTTTTATGGCCGAACTAATACTTCTTTAGGCCAAAACATGTTTCGGTCAAACGTTTGAATGTCAAATCAAATGGTACCATGACAACGCCCTCGATTTTCATGTACAATTTTAGCCGGAGGAATTTTTTTCATCCGGTAACATATTTTCAGCCGTAAGACAGTTCGGCTGAAAGATTTTTTCGACCGAAAAATTACTAGTGGGATGGATTTTTTCATTCAGTAACATCTTTTCGGCTGAAAGATTGTTCGACCGAAACATCTTTCGGCCAAAAGGTCTTTTTTCCAAAAAAACCTTTCGAACGAAAAAGGTTTTATATATTACTCACACATTGGTCAGTCCATCCTTTTGGAGCTGTTGACTTTCTGGTGTTGTAGGTCGTTGTTGTCACTGGTGGTGTTGTTGCCGCTAGTTGTGTTGGAGCTGCTAACTGTATGGTGTTGTTGGTGATGTTGTCATTGTTGGTGTTGGTGGTGCTATATTTGTTGGTGTTGTTGTCGTTGTTGGTGTTGTTTTCGTTGTTGTCGTTATTGGTGTTGTTGGTGTTGTTGGTGCAGTTGTTCATTGTTATAGTTAGTGTTGTTGGTGTTGTCTCTATTGGTGTTATTGGTGTTGTGTTGTTGGTGTTGTTGGTGTTGTCATTGTTGGTGTTGTCATTGTTGGTGTCGTTGGATGTTGTTATAAAAGGTATGTTATAGTTTTTAAATTACTCTAATTTAGTGTAAAATAGATCAATGTAAATTAGATTAGCCTAATTTAGTGTAATTAGGCTAGTTAGCCTAATTAGCATAATTAGGCATAGTGAATTAATAATAAGCACAACATAGTGAATTCAATGTGCCTAATTCACTGTGCTTTTTTAAGTACAGTTAATTAAGAACAGTGAATTCACTGTGCTTTGTCGTTGTTGGTGTTGTTGGATGTTGTTATAGCAGGTATGTTACATTTTTTTAAATTACTGTAATTTAGTGTAAATTGTATTAGTGTAATTTAAATTAGCCTAATTTAGTGTAATTAGGTTAGTTATCCTAATTAGCATAAKTAGGAGCAGTGAATTCATTGTGCTTAATTCACTGTTCTTTTTTAAGCACAATGAATTCATTGTGCTCTGTTGTTGTTGGTGTTGTTATAGTAGGTATGTTATATTTTTTTAAATTAGTGTAATTTTGTGTAAATTAGTGTAATTAGGTGAATTAGTGCAATTAGGATAATTAGTCTAATTAGCATGTTAAACAATGAATTAAGCACAGTTAATTCACTATGCTTAATTCACTGTGCTTTTAATTCACTATTTTTTTTAAGCACAATGAATTAAGCATAGTGAATTCACAGTGCTTGATTCAATGTGCTCTATTGTTGTTGGTGTTGTTGGTCGTTGTTATAGAAGGTATGTTATATTTTTTTAAATTAGTGTAATTTAGTGGAAATTGGTGTAATTTAAATTAGTGTAAATTGGTGTAATTTAAATTAGTGTAAATTAGTGTAATTAGCATGTTAAACAGTGAATTCACTCTGCATTTAATTCATTGTGTTTTTTTACGCACAATGAATTAAAAACACAGTGAATTCACTATGCTTTTTAAGCACAATGAATTCAAATTGTGCATGTAAATCTATTTGCCAAAGTTTGATGTAAATCTAGTGTGCATGGAAAATAAATTGATGTATCCTTGTTTACCAAAACCAATATCACAAGTTAGCATCAAATACAAATTAATTATAAGTGTGTGGGTTATCAACAATCAGATTCATGCAAAGAGAAACTAGATACCATGGATATTGAAATTCTTCAAACCAATAGAAATTTGTCATTAGAGTGTAAGAAGTGTTGATTTTTAGGTGAAATATTAACCATGCATATGAAAGTGAAGGGATAATATAGGTCATTGTCAGTGTTTCCAACTTTAATATGAATCGTTT
>JASDQU010102000.1:370364-394036 GCA_032191745.1 Picea mariana
AGATGTTTGACTTCAGTAGACCAACTTTCTTCCTTCAAACTGAGTAAATGAGGTGTTTTAAGTGCCTCTGTGATGTCGTCATTAAGGTAACATAATCCAACAGTATTTACGACACTCTTATCACCAACTTGTGACATTTGCGATAAGTTGTACAGAAGTTGTGACACTTGCAACAAGCGAGAGGTATGTGCGACACTTATCCAGTTGAGTGATTTGGATGTGTAACACTCGGCATAGAGCGAAGTGCTCCAATGACTGCCTCCTCGACTCCCATCTGCTTCACTCTCAGTTGTTCTTTTTCTATCTGGAGTTCTTCTCTATCCTCTGCAAACTTTGTTTGGAGGTCGTATTTCTCTTTCTTCGCAACTCGATGTTGCTCTAGGGATTCCTCATTTTCTTGCTTCAAGGCCTTTGTGGCCTTCTCTTTCTCTTCTTGTACACAACGAAGGTGAGCCTCTGTCGCATCTACTAATCGACATAGTTGGGTAGGCTCATCTCCCACTTCTAATCATTTTGTTGATGATGGCGCAGTAGACACTATGTAGCTGGAATAGAGGGCTTGGTGTACCCCTTTCAGCTCCACCTCAATCTTGTCGTACATGGTCTCTTGTTTTTCTTCACTTCGCTGCAAAATTTCCTCTGAGGTATCTGATACAGCTACGATGATAAGGTCAATATCATCCACCGTAAGTACAATCTGTAATTGAGGTTTATTGGCGCGTGACTTCTTCCATGTTGAGGGTTTCTTCGGGGAAACCTTTCGTTTCTTCAATGTTTTGTCTTCTATAAGGGGATATTTAGGTGGTGTCACTTCACATTGTTCCTTCTTGTCTTATTCCCCTTCGTTCTCTTATTTTTCTACTTCGTTGTCTCCTCCTCCTCTAGGTAAATCTGGTGTAATTTCCTTTGATGTATTGTTCTGTTCTTGCACTTATTCCTTCTTCTTCTTCCTGTTGTTGCTAGGTCCATCATACTCATATCGAGTGACTACAAGATTTATGATGAGGTTGGGGTTGGAAATTTTTGTCTATTTGACTGGTACAAGGAATTCTGCAGGCCATTATTTGGTTATCTCTTCCATGTCCTCCTCTGTGAGTTTGTAATAGGACTAGAGCTATTCCTTGTGCTCATCCCCTCATGCACTGATGTAAATGAAATTCTTGTCTACGTGGAACTTCGCAAGTGGCCTGAACCTGTGCAGATTCTTTGACGTCATGCGAGCGAAATATTTGATGTCCTGCTTCAGTTGTAAATAATATGTGTGGAACATCGCATTCGACTGCCATTGTTTCTCCATGTTGCTCAAATACCAGAGTGTAGTGAACTTCGCGGCCAATGGTTCGTATGGATCAATTTTAGGGAAGGTCAATACTTACGGCATCTCCCAAGCGATGAAGGCAATGAGAATTATAAACTAGATAAAATGAAACTCGTAGCCATGATCCTATGCTTCGTGGCAATCTTGTTCCAACTAGTTGACAAGGTAGCTCACCCAGTTCATTTGCATTCCTTCGACACATTTTCCTACAAGGTCCACAACAAACCCCATGACCTGCGTTGGCCTATTTTTCCTGATGAGCTTGCCTACTATAAGATGACAAGCTAAGCGCACTACGCCATTTTGGATGGAGGCTACATTGTAGCCCTGCTTCCCTTTCTCTACATCGTCGTAAGTATCTTTTATGAGTTGTATCAGGGCGCGATCTGCATCCTTCCCTGAGTAAAAATACTGAGGGTCGGGTCCTTGCATGTTTAATCCAGTGATCTATTTGATCATAGTCGGATCTACAGTGATGCGCCTATCCAGCCATAGGTAACCACCATGGTAGCATGACAGGAGGAGTTTAACGTGCACGTTAAACTCCTGGTGTTTGCTGAAGTGTGGTATCTTCATCACATTGATGATCATTGATCTTGCAATGTCCATGGTCCACAGATGTGGGATTATCTTGGAATTCTTCCCTGTTGTATTGGTCAAGTACTTGTGTGGTGCGATCATCCCATAATTACTACGGTCTCCTAAGTTGAAGTCGTTGATCTTCAGCGTAAGAATATTTCCTAACTGCAATCCAACTGCATGTACCCCCTTTGGGAGGTACGAAGTGATCAGTGTGTAGTCAAAGTCCCTTGGGATACTTTCACGACTAACCACGCCAGCCAGAGGTGGGATATAGTTGGGCAGGATTGATGGGATGAGCTTCATGTTTTCCAAGTCGTCATGATGCTTGCTTTGTTTATCTGTCGCAGTTCTAGAGGGCCCAAATCGACGTGCAGTTGATGGGGATGCTTGCAATCCTCTCGTCGATGAAGCATGTGCCTTTGCAGACATGACCTTTTCCGCCATTAGATATATTAGAATTTATTCCATGGAATTTTCCATTGCACTGTGTTCGCTTGAAATGCACGCTCATGGGCAAAGATTTTGGGTAGGCGAACAATCACTCAAGGTAGCTAAACAAGTGGCGAAGTCTTAATAAGCACAGTGTGGTAATCATTTCTTTGTAGGCTCGAGTAATCATAATTTGCAGAAGTGTCCCTGGTGAGATGTTCGACGGGTTAAATAGAAAATTTTGTAACGAACTCCTCCAACGGGCAGGAATGCCTCAATCAATATGATTCCATCCATTATGGTGCGGTCCCAATGGTCCAATGGCGAGCTTTTAGGCAATAACTTCTTTGCTATCCGTTCAGGAGAATCGTTCTAATGGCTAGGATGCCTCCAACAGTCATGCTGCTTTATCATGGCGAAGTGTCAGTCTGCGCTGCTATGTTATTCTGGCGAAGTTCAAGTTCTGCAAGCCTTCTTTCTGCAAAGTCTTCTGTAGAACTTCCTGCAATTTTTCTAACTTTTCTTTATTCTTGCTAAGCTTTCTGGCCTTCTTTCCTATGATCTAAGTTACTAGATTCCTATTTCCATTATTTTTCTTATCTTCTCCTAGCGTAGTAACTTCACATTGTTGAGGGTCTTTCAACGGTTTTGAGTGTAGTACTTTTATTCTTATTACTTCAGGGGTAGGTGCTTGTTTCTCCTGTATGGACAAGTTTTTAAAAATTTCCTGTGTTTTCTCAGCTTTGACATCTAAGTCTCTGGTCCTCAGTTGCTTCGAATTGTCCTCATGTTATTCTAGTAAGTGTGTTATTCTCCTATCCATGAAATCTCTTAATTCTTGCTTTTTATGTTCTAGAGCTTCCTCTTCTTCTTTCCTTCAGATATGATCTTTCTCAATCCAATTCCTTCCTAGAAAAAGTGAAAAGGGGGTGTTATTCTCAACAAACTTTATGACCTTGAATTCTTCTTCTGTCGAAGTTCCATGAACACTCATAGGTACATGGGTAAGTCTTCCACATAGGATTATCAACTTCCCTTTAAACAATCTTATTCCTCCCAGTGAAGGAACTATAACAGGATTTCCCAAAATTTCCCAAGTACTTTCTATCATGATGTTCACCTATGTTTCCTCATCCAGAACACAATCTATGTCGAAGTCTCCTAATCTTGTTTCTATGCACTCCTTCTCTTTTAAGATCTCTGATAAACTAATGTCTCTGTGATCATTCAGGGTTTCTTTCATCTGCAATAATATAGTTTCTGATTCTTTCTGGTGTTCTATCATATCATTAGTCTCTTGACCTTTCTCATGGCTTTCTTGTCTTATATTCATCTTTTCAACTTTAGAAATCATTCTTGGGAAATCCAAAACTTCATGGCTAACGTATTTACAACAAAGACAAATAGGGCCTCTACCAGGGCATTCCTTAGCAAGATGTCTCGGTCTTCTGCAAATATAACAAAGAGTCAATCCTATCTTCCTCTTAAATGATCCCCAACCTTTCCTATACTGCGCACTGGGATCACAGTGATGAACCTACAAAAAATTATTTCTATGATCTTGCATCCACTTGTTAGTCCATAAATCCTTTCTATGCATAGGAATAACATATCTTTCACTATTTCTATCGGATCTATTCATATCAAATATTCTTTCTTCTAGTTGCCCCCTATTTTCCAGACTAATACAAAATCTATCAACTAGCATACCTAGATCCATTCCTTCGAAACAAAATCTTACCTTTCTCAGAGAACAAAACTTTAAGATCTTACCTCTTTTCTTCAAATCGGATTCCCTTCTTAGCACAGAGCTTCACAATTCAAGTATAATATTGCGCACCATAAAAAAAGATCTACGTACAGAGCTTTCTTCTTTTCTTCATTTCCCAGGAATCACAATTTTAGGTCCCGGCAACGGAACCATTTGTTGGCACAAGGGCAGACCTAGGGTTCCATGCTTTAGCAGTGCACCAACAAAACCCTAACTACCGGCCCTTTCGGCAACACCTGCGAAGCAGATGAAGTTTCACCCGAGGTAGAGGTAGGGGTGGTTGTAGGAATCAAGTGTATACAACCTAGCTGGGACACAGATCTATGATCACAATACTGAACAAAGCACTTAGCAATTAAAATTCATTAGCTTTTACCCTTATCCACATCATCGGTCAAAACCCTAATTACATAACAACGCAGTATTCACCCAGATATAACACATATAACCATTCAGCACATAGCATTAAATCAGATCTAACATTCATTCACATCATAAGCACTAAGCTACTATATCATATGCATCTAACATACATAAAAGTTACAGCACTAAGCAAATACAAGAATAATACAGCATAAAGAAACCATAACACAGGATATACACGGTTCACCCAGTGTGGGGCTACATCCACCAACTCTTCTTCTTCTTTATTATCTTCCTTCAATCTTCTTACATGCACAGAGCTACAGAACCCACTCTGCATAGGACAGGAGATCTGCGCGCACCTCTCCAGATCCTCCTTCCCCGAGGTAGGTCCAAGCACAGAGCTCCTACACAGTCTTGTGCACAAAGCACTACAAATCAATTTCACTTAGCTCTGCAAGTATCAACATATGGTATGCACAAAGCATTCACAACTATTCGCACTTAGCACACTTGCCTCCTCTTACAATCACTTGCACGTAGCCATCGGTTTACAACTGACTCCTTCTTACATCGCCTACCTACTTATTTATACATTTCAAATGGGGCCTAAACATGGGTAAACCCATGGACCGAAATCCCATACCCGTTACATAAACCCTAATCCCCAAAAATCCTGTGATCTCCACTTCGCTTGGGTGCTCTGTCTTCGACCAGCCTGTCAAAGTCCAAAAAAGTGGTCAAACATGACCAAGGTTCTCCAAAACTTGGTCAAGGGCCAACAAATACCATATGTAAGTTCCCTACCATTACGACTACATGCGACGCAACGCAAAAGCATGATTTTTTTTTCTAAGAAGGAAAGAAACAACGACAACACTTATTCAACACAACTTCATGACAAACACAACACACACAAACCAAACAAAAGACAACAATGACCCAACACACTAACACATCATGCAACTGGACAAGCATGCAATACAATAGACAATAAAAAGAGCTAAGCTAAGGAGAATCATCAAGATCAACCAGACACAACCAAAATCAAGTGACATGGGTAACTTGAACCATCGTGGCGAGTGAGGAACAAGCGCAAACAAGAGTTATAGAACAAGTACCAATATCAACTACAATGAATATTTTGCCCCCATCGGGAGGCACATGACTCTGGCTAGGTTATCATTTGCATCTATCAATTAGGGCGTGCAATGATCCCCTCATCAAGAATCGTGTCATCACAAGCGGTAGGCATGACAATAACCAAGGTGCGACATAACCTATCTAGACCAATAACCCGAGAGAAATCCAACATGCTAGGAGACCAAATTAACTTTCAAAATACATGAAGACTAAACCCAAGCATCCAATCAGCAAGTCAACAAGACACAAAGGAAATCTGACTACTATAACAATCATACATCACATTAAATTCATGAATCCACATAAGTCATATGTTCCTTAAACTGATCCTTCTTTACCATTTATGGAATAACTACTTGTTTTTTGCATTGAAAAAGAGAACTAGTATATGCACTTAACATAATCAATACTAATACTAGTGTAATAACGGATGTAATGATGAATTACACCATGTTTGCATAGTAAGAAGTATATTCTCTTATATGTACTAGGTATTCCATGGTGACGCTTGACTACATCAATCTATACACATTAAAAATAATTATAATCAAACAAATAGTTCATGGTAACTATTTTCCAATTCCATTAGACAAGTATTTTCCTAAGGATGAATCCATTATAACTAGACTAATCATGTACGTCTATTTAGCTTGTTGATTAAAGTAAAAGGGGATTCTTATAAGAACTATATTGTTAGCCAAAGAGGAATCTTTTTTTTTTGTCTAGTAATTATATTCTACTAACTATATATGTTTCCTAATGTTGATACACTGTCTAACAAAATTGATATGTTGTCTATGATATCATTGTCTATTAATTATGATATTGTTGTCTATCATACATATGATATTGTTGTCTATAAAATTTATGATAATGTTGTTTATCATATATATGATAATTCTATCATATATATTGTTGTCTATATTGAATATCGATGAGTTTAATTATGATATTCAAAATCATTGAGTTTAATTATGATATTCAAATCGTTGAGTTTAATTATGATATTCAAAATCGTTGAGTTTAATTATGATATTCAAAATTGCTGAGTTTAATTATGATATTCAAAATCGCTAAGTTTAATTATGATATTCAATAATGTTGTCATGTATATTGTTGTCTATATATTGAATATCATTGAGTTTAATGATGATATTCAAAATCGTTGAGTTTAATTATGATATTCAATAATGTTGTCATATATATTGTTGTCTATATATTGAATATCATTGAGTTTAATGATGATATTCAAAATCGTTGAGTTTAATTATGATATTCAAAATCGCTGAGTATAATTATGATATCCAATAATGTTCTCATATATATTGTTGTCTATATATTGAATATCACTGAGTTTAATGATGATAATCAAAATCATTGTCCAATAATGCTACCAATAGAATCGTTGCCTAGAAATGGCATCATTGTCTAGCATTAATTTGTTGTGCAATTACATTTTAAAAAGAATTTGGAACTCTACAAATTTAATCTTTGCCAGCAATTTCATTGTGTTAAAACATTTCAAATGGAAATTAAACTCTACGAAATTAAATCTATACCAATAATATCACTGTGTAAGTGCATTTAGAATGGAATTTAAACTCTACAGTTAAATCTCCGCCAATATATATTAAATTTGTAGTCACACGATATGTATAAAATCTTTGCCAATAAATATTAAATTCGTAGTCACACATTATATATCTAATCGTTGTCAATAAATATTAAATTTGCAGTAAGACATTATATATCTAATCACTGTCAATAAATATTAAATTCGCAGTCACACATTATATATAAAATCACTGTCAATAAATATTAAATTCACAGTCACACGATATGTATAAAATCGATGCCATACATATATTAAATTCATTGTCCATTCACAAGTTTAATGAATATATGATACTGTTGTCTAATAATATGATAGCGTTGTGCAATTAACAAAAGATCTGTGACTAAGGAACAATAAAATCCAACCAGAGTGTTGTGTAAAATCTGGGCGAAAAGGTTGTGTAAAACGCCAAAAAAAATGTGGTGTGAAGGTTCGGTAAGATGCCAAAAAAACGTGGTGTGAAGTCTGAGTAATATGCCAAGAAAATGTGGTGGGAATGTTGGGTAAGATGCCAAGAAAAACATGGTGTGAATGCTGGGCAAAGTGCCAAGAAAAATGATTTTTCCACTTTTCGCCAGGAGCCAAGGAATCAGAGATTAATCATTCAACGCAGAGATAATCATTCAGCAATGAATCAATCACAATGCAGAGATACTCATTCACAAGGAAGGAGCGAACATTAGAGATTAATCATAAAAAAAAAACGCAAAGATGTGTAAGGGATAGATAGTTTCGCAAAAATGTATCCTTCACTTATTATCCATGCACAGGAAAACAAGACATTTAAATCTAAGTCTTTAACACCAGAGTGAAGACAGGTGATTAGGCTCCTGGACGACTGCTCATGCACAAACTAATAACTTAAAAGAGAAGGGACGAAAGATAAAAACACATTTTTTCTTTATATTAAATCAATAAAAACAAACACAGAGAAGCCATTGCAATCAGATCTTGGGTTCACCATGGGAAATCAACTCAAAATACAACAAGCATAAGGCTGGGATGAATTTAAGTTCTTTGATCATAAAATGATGGGCTCATCAAGACAATTTGTTGAAGATAAAAATGAAGTCTCTGGGTAGTGTTACGCTGAAAAAAACTTAAACTTTAACATAGTAGAAGTACATTATTGAAGGCGCATGAACAATATTTAAACTACCATTCAATACAAATATACACATGTGTACTGTAGCCAAAAGTGAAAGTTTCGAGTCATTGTCTCGTGCGTGCTCTGTTCATCTCTCGCTTGTCGACCAATGTGACCTCACTGGTACCTCCCAACCAACGCTAGGGTTACTCTTCTTCCCCCTGAGCCCCTCGAGTCACAAAGGGGCCACACACACAATCCCAAAGAATGCTAGCACCTAGCTCGCCTCACAAGGTCGAGCTACCACTCGTTACCCGAGTTGGGCATCCCATCTCCCATAAGAGAAAGTTCAGTCAAGATAAAATTTCAGCAGTGTAACGTTACACCAAAAATATGAGATCCATACTCCTCCTCCTCCTCCTTTTTATAGAGTTTTTTAGTAATTAGTTTCCCATATTCTCATTAAATTTCTTTTTCATTAAATTAATTTCAAAAAACCTCCCCCATACACATGTCGCTCAATCCCCTAGTTGCACCAAAAAATCAAATTTATTAATTAATCAAATATTCCTATTTCCCTCACCCACCTAAAATCATTCCTAAAAACGCTCCTCGATGTCCCAATATTCCCTTACAAATATTAAATGACTTACACCGTACTTAATTCCTAATGAATTCATAAATAGAAAATCCCAAAGGCTAGATTCCTTACTAAGTTAGACATTCAACTTTTTTTTTAAGTCTCCCATTTTCTTTAAGTTTCCCTTTTTCCTTAAGTTTCCTTTTTCTTTTAAGTTTCCCCCTTTTTCCTATTTAACTAAAAATCAATTTAGCAAGTGTAGATAAAAATAACCATTTACCCTCTTTTCTTTTTAACTAAAAATTAATTTAGCAAATGTAGATAAAAACAACCATTTACCCTCTTTTCTTTTTAGCTAAAAATTAAATTAGCAAAAGAAGATAAAAACAACCATTAACCCTTTTGAAAAATTTAATCCTTCATTGTAATTTTTACTTTAATAATTAAAGTTTGAAATTCTTTACCCCCTTCTTGTTATATGTCTAATTATTTTTGTTCAAAGGTTCTACTAAGACCTAGGTTTTAAATTCACTAGGCTGGGAGACAGTTCTTAAAGGAAAAAATTAGTCATTAAACTATAATTATCACATCATTCATTTTAAGGACGACTAGGTTTATTCACTTACCAATTAAAATCGCGACGTGTCCTTCAAGACGCACTATGTGATCCAAGGGTGCCACTCGCCTCCTAT
This sequence comes from Picea mariana, assembly GCA_032191745.1. Taxonomy (NCBI): domain Eukaryota; kingdom Viridiplantae; phylum Streptophyta; class Pinopsida; order Pinales; family Pinaceae; genus Picea; species Picea mariana. The sequence goes on from JASDQU010102000.1 coordinate 379,945, forward strand.
TTTCCTTGCACGATGTGCCCTTCAAGATGCACTACATGATCCAAGGGTGCCACTCGCATCTTTCTATTTTCCTTGTGTGACGTGCCCTTCAAGATGCAGTACGTGCTCCAAGGGTGCCACTCGCCTCTTGACTGAATTTGGTAGACGTCAAACCCCTGGAGTCAATACTCCGCTAGGTGCTCTTGTGGGAAAGTAAGGGCCTCTATGGAATAAGGCCCCTAATTTATTGCGCACCCCTTAGAATCATTGTAAGCAACTGTCACAGTCTTCCCTCACGGCATCCTGGGTCTTCTCGAACTAGTTAATCATTAAACTACAGTTCGATCCATGGTGGGAGTGCTAGTAGGTTGTGGCAAGTTTTTTTCCACACCTCTCCCTCAATGTATCTGGTTGTCGTGCATGACCCCTTTACTCCACATGTGAGTCTAGTCAACAAGATATCGTCAGCGTGCATCCATCAACGAATCATGTCAGCAATAATAATCAATCATCATAAAATCTAATCATAGGTACATATGTCACATCAACCACATTCAAACCCTGACAGTCCACTCCCTGACTCGATCCGGAGTCCAAGGGGTTTCATCGATATCTTTGATTCCTCAATGTCTAGATTCTTGCACACTCAGGAGAACCCAATCAATAACACATGTCGATGTAAATATAACAAAAATGACATAACATCAAATCCACAATGTCTCATAATCATAATCAAAATAGCCAATAGTATAAAGGATCGGATCACTTGCAGGCAAGTGTCCTCGAAGAATAAGTCCACTCAGTGCACACAAGAGTGGGATGTTACACTACCTAACCTTCGACTACCATTATGGGGTTATGATTCATTAAAGGATATAGGAAGGGGTATAGGTAAATTTCACCTCAAAGGTGAGGAGACAAAGAAACAATGTACAACTATCTATTCTCCCATATTTGTGGATATGGAATTTAGCAAAGGCTTCCCTACATCACATTGATAGAAAATGATTACATTTGGAATCAAACACTAGAATATGAGTAAGTTATATTTCAATGTAATGTCTTATTTGAAACAAGGCACATAAATCCATATTGTACAAAGAAACCAAAGGTCGAATTCTTTAGAAAAACTTAGTGAAAACTCACATGGTGGAATGGAGAAACAAAGGTGCATCAATTAATTAGCTAAGGACCCCATGAAGCTTGTCCTGCCTATTAGAACTTAGCCAATCTAACAAAAATATTCATCTCTAGCTTCAATGACTGCATAAGAGTGAAGGAATCCTTCCCCACACCACCATGGATTAGGGACCCCCCATTGTAGTCCCCTCAGTTGATTTGGATCCCTGAATTATCGCTCTCAAAATAAAAGTAGAGACTATCCTAATCAACCTATAGACCTAACTGAGTTTGGTTTCCTAAATGGAGGAAGAAGAAGAAAACATGGAGGTCTCAGAACCCTTATAAACTCTACTAGAAAAGGAAGAGAACAATGTTCTAGAATGGAAAAAATTTTATCAACAGGAACTAGCGACACCACTCTAGTGTTGGGTATGTGCTATATTATTTGCATGTGTGTGTGTGGGCGTGTCATATTCGACAACTACGTCTAATGATCCCTATAGTATCACTCTGTGTCGTGTGCGCCGAGCAATTTCCTAGGGGGGTCCTGAGGGAGGCGCAGGTATGCCCCCACTAGTTACGCGCAGTGTTAGGCTCCAGGTGATAGGTCGGGGCCAACTGCCTAGAGCCGATGGGGTTTGGGGCAACGCCCCAAAAAAAAAATCGGGCGGTTTTTACTATTTTTAATGGATTTTGCTATTTTTAGCAGTTTACTAAATCAATCCCAGATTAAGGGATTATGGTTTTGGTATCTACGGAATACCTAAAAACATTGTATATATTGTATGGTGAATGGTGAAATTTGATATAATGAATATAAGAAAGGTTTTCCCAGTTGAGGGTTTCTGGTATAAAATCTCTATGTACTTTGTGTATGAGTCATTGATTAAATTTTGTTTTTCTTAATAATCTATATGCATTGCTTTACTTCATAGGTTTAAAACTTACATCTAGGACTAGTGGGAGGAATAGAAAAAATTCGACAAGAAGAAAAAATGCAATCCATCCCAATAGATGACAATTTATATGACACAAAATCATCATCGACATCTATTCTAGATATGTATTACTTATGTATTCAAATTATGCTCTCAATTTATATGCCTTTTCTAATGTAAACTAAGATTCTAAATACATTCTAATAGAAAAAAAAAATGATTAGGCATGCATTCCCCAACCTCTCTTGTCAGGCTTCAATGTGCATGGTGCGCAATTTCAATTTGCATGGTGTGAGTTGTAATGGAGATGGTTTTTTTCTAGAATTCCCAAAGACCCATTGTGGGCACAATCTCTGCATATCTCGCAATATTATCTTGAGGTCTCAGGGATGTATTATATGTTTATCTCGAGAGTTATAATCTCATCTCAAATTCTCAGCACTGTGAGCATAATCTGTGCTTATCTCAGAGTCTCATCTTGGAGAATCGTAGTCTCAGCAATGATATTGTTGGCTTGTTTTATTTTTTTTGTTTTCTACAATCTAATTTGGAAATGATTACAATTTTGTATCTTAGATACCAGTGTCATATATAAATATATAATACATATATATCTTTAATATATATGGGTAAAATCACGAAGGTGGGTAACACTTTTGTGAGCATCGAGTCTCCAAAATTCCTAGAAACCTTTTTATGGCCGAACTAATACTTCTTTCGGCCGAAGCATGTTTTGGTCAAACCTTTGAATGTCAAATCGAATGGTACCATGATGACGCCCTCGATTTTCATGTACAATTTTAGCTAATTGAATTTTTTCATCGGGTAACATATTTTCAGCCGTAAGATGGTTTGGACGAAAGATTTTTTCAACCGAAAAAATACTAGTGGGATGGATTTTTTCATTCAGTAACATATTTTTGGCTAAAAGATTGTTCGGCCGAAACATCTTTCAGCCAAATGGTCTTTTGTCCAAAAAAAACTTTCGAACGAAAAAGGTTTTATATATTACTCGCACATTGGTCAGTCCATCCTTTTGGAGTTGTTGACTTTCTGGTGTTGTAGGTCATTATTGTCACTGGTGGTGTTGTTGTCACTAGTGGTGTTGTTGCCGCTAGTGGCGCTGGAGCTGCTAATTGTATGGTGTTGTTGGTGATGTTGTCATTGTTGGTGTTGGTGGTGCTATAGTTGTTGGTGTTGTTGTCGTTGTTGGTGTTGTTGTCATTGTTGTCGTTATTGGTGTTGTTGGTGTTGTTGTCGTTGTTGGTGTTGTTGGTGCAGTTGTTCGTTGTTATAGTTGGTGTTGTTGGTGTTGTCACTATTGGTGTTATTGGTGTTGTCGTTGTTGGTGTTTTTGGTGTTGTCATTGTTGGTGTCATTGGATGTTGTTATAGAAGATATGTTATAGTTTTTAAATTACTCTAATTTAGTGTAAAATAGATCAGTTTAAATTAGATTATCCTAATTTAGTGTAATTAGGCTAGTTAGCCTAATTAGCATAATTAGGCACAATGAATTAATCATAAGCACGACATAGTGAATTCAATGTGACTAATTCACTGTGCTTTTTTAAGCACAGTTAATTAAGAACAGTGAATTCACTGTGCTTTGTTGTTGTTGGTGTTGTTGGATGTTGTTATAGCAGGTATGCTACATTTTTTTAAATTACTGTAATTTAGTGTAAAATGTATTAGTGTAATTTAAATTAGCCTAATTTAGTGTAATTAAGATAGTTATCCTAAATAGCATAATTAGGCACAGTGAATTAAGCACAATGAATTCATTGTGCTTAATTCACTGTTCTTTTTTAAGCACAGTGAATTCATTGTGCTCTATTGTTGTTGGTGTTGTTATAGCAGGTATGTTATATTTTTTTAAATTAGTGTAATTTTGTGTAAATTAGTGTAATTAGGTGAATTAGTGTAATTAGGATAATTAGTGTAATTAGCATGTTAAACAATGAATTAAGCACAGTTAATTCACTATGCGTAATTCACTGTGCTTTTAATTCACTATTTTTTTTAAGCACAGTGAATTAAGCATAGTGAATTCACAGTGCTTAATTCATTGTGCTCTATTGTTGTTGGTGTTGTTGGTCATTGTTATAGCAGGTATGTTATAGTTTTTTAAATTAGTGTAATTTAGTGTAAATTGGTGTAATTTAAATTAGTGTAAATAGGATAATTAGTGTAATTAGCATGCTAAACAGTGAATTAAGCACAGTGAATTCACTCTGCATTTAATTCATTGTTATTTTTTAAGCACAATGAATTAAAAACACAATGAATTCACTATGTTTTTTAAGCATGGTGAATTCAAATTGTGCATGTAAATCTATTTGCCAAAGTTTGATGTAAATCTAGTGTGCATGGAAAAGAAATTGATGTATCCTTGTTTCCCAAAACCAATCTCACAAGTTAGCATCAAATACAAATTAATTATAAGTGTGTGAGTTATCAACAATCTGATTCATGCAAAGAGAAACTAGATACCATGGATATTGAAATTCTTCAAACCAATAGAAATTTGTCATTAGAGTGTAAGAAGTGTTGATTTTTAGGTGAAATATTAACCATGCATATGAAAGTGAAGGGATAATATAGGTCATTGTCAGTGTTTCCAACTTTAATATGAATCGTTTTAATTATAAGTGTAAATATATTATACTCTAATGTGTGTATATTATATTTATGCCAAATGATTTAAATATTATGTGTGTTAAACGAGGGAATCAACAAACCCTTAAATACTATAACTTGGGAAATGAAATGTTCCAACAACAAATCAAAATCTTTCTAGGACTTAAACCATCAATTAGGTTCTAGAATTGTATCAAGTCCTAAATTACTTGAAACAACCATCAAATAGTGTGTCATGAATATGTATTTAATCTTTAGAAATATGACAAACTTTAATCATTCACAATTGTGGTATGATCACTGTGCTTAATTCATTGTGTTGTATATATAAAATACTCTTTTCTAATAACCAACAACATCATTTGGTGAGAACATCATGCTAATAAGATTATACAACACTATCATCTCAGTAGTGACCAAAGGAATCAGTAACAACACATCATGGACTTACTCTTCTATAAATACCCTTGTAATCCCATTAGATCGGTAATCACATGTATTACACTTAGTATATCAACAACATGTTAGCTATTGGTATTACTTCTCCTTATTCATGTAATCATCATAGTAATCATTACTAATGAATTTGTGGTGTCAAATGCTTAGTAGTATAACTGTGTTCTTTGATTGAGCTCTACCTTCTTTCCATAATATTTGTACATGAGTTAGCTAAGTTGATCTAACTAATACCAATAAAGAGCATAGGTAATGATCCTTATTACTCATAGATAATGTAATCATATTAACCTAATATGGAAACTGTAACATAAGCAGATAGAGTGGATTAGTACTAAGATCTTGAACAAGAATGACCTTATACTGTTACATGATAGTAAGTAATCATGTATCTTTACTTAAGCCGGTGTTATATGTAATACAATCATATATGTTATGTACTATGTGTATTCAATGATTTTTGTTATTACATAAAGCATACCCTTATTAGTATAATGGAAACGATATTAACCTAACTAATATGGTAAATACATCTACTTATCCTTGTTAGCTATATAAGTATTCCAATAATTATGTATATGGATTAATGAAACCACATATAATCTACAAAGCACATTGAGATTACATTAGTGACCTTTTTCTCATAAGGATATGGATAGTAATCACACCTTAATTAGGTGAAATACATGGGATAATCTTAACCTGTTTCATGAAAGTTGGAAACACTGAACTAACTAGTAATGATAACGATCGGTTTAGGAAGCACGTATACCTTATCTTTATATGTCTATGTTCTCCATGTATCTAGTCCATTCATATTGGTTGATCAAGTCTATGTCATCCATGTATCTATTCCATTATATGTCTATTATATGTCTTTGATGCTTTGAAGTTGTTATAAATGCTTAAATGCCTTCAAGTTGTTTTATAAATTATATTTCCATTTTATGTTTCTATAAATTATGAAATTTCATATTCATGGATTTTTTAAGGATATCTAGATCTAGGCGAGATGTCAAGACAAGAGTCTCCAAAAATGTCTCGCAAACGCTCTAGGCTATCCAATGGAGTAAGAGGAACCCCTTCTTTGATTGAGACTATGAGGACGTCAGAGACCCCTATCTTAGCAAGGCATGGAAACTTGGGAGGGGAAACTAGTAGTGACCAAAGGCAATCTAGTCAAAGGAGGAGATTATCAAATGAATCTGTGAATAAATCATCCAGAGAATGTGCTCAAAATAATGCTATGGATGCATAATTCTTAGATAGGTTGAACATTAATACTCCAACACCGGAGAATGTAGGGAATGCATCACGACAAGAAAATATGTTCGGTAATTTTTTTTAATTTATATATATATATATATATATATATATATTTTTGTGTGTGTGTGTGTGTGTTTTTAAAAAAAAATTATGTTTTTTGTTTATGTTAAATGTTGTAATTAGTCTCAAATGTGTATGTGTAGAGGATGAATTTATTGCAAGAGAAGATAATTAAAGAGAGAGTGTTTATGATGAAGATTCTAATGTTGGTGAAGAGAGTGAAGGTGGATTTAGGGGGAGTTATCAATAAACAGAAGATTACACACTGATGCAGGAGCATCATACACATCAAGCGAGCATGGGGGCAAGCACCACACATTTTGAGCATATGTTAAATTGTTTAAAAACTTTTGTAGAATGGATGAGCCAAACTTAAATGTGATAGTTAAGGAGAGGCGTACTTATGCATTGTATCAGACCTTGAGCGTCCCGCTCTCGTCTGAAGTAGATAGAGGCATTTATGTTGAGATGAAATAGGTAGATAGAATTTAATATTAGATTAGACAGTTTTAGAAAGAAAGAGGGAAACTGGATATAGACACCCTCATTGTGCATTTGTATTATTATTGATTCAGGAAGAGCAAGAGCATGTAGAGAACTGTGTAAGAACACCCATGTATAGGCATTTGAATTAATAGAAAGAGTTGATTTAGATTCATGGTTTGTGTTGTTCTCTGTGTATTGATGTTGAATGATATGCTCATGAATGATTTATTCCTGTTATACATTTTCTTTATATGTTGTGTATATGATTTCATGTTTGAATTGAAGTCTGAGAGGAAGAGGGAATGAGTTTCAATTATGTCTCTATTTGAGTCGGAGAATTCCTGCAAGGAGTGCAGTTGAAGTGTCCGCAAGGAGTGCGTTGACAGAAGGTTCAGATAGAGAAAGATTTTGTTCTCATTCATCCCAAAGGTGTAGTTGGGCACAACAGCTGTACAAGGAATGCGTAGGCCAAGCTAAGCCTCAGGGTTGAAAACCTGAGTGAAACCTCGAGAGACTGTTGCTGCAGGTGTGCACAGAGTCAAGAGACTTCAACACCTAGGAAGTTCTTGAAAGGTTTCCGCAAAGAGTGCGAGCAGGGAGGTTCTCTGGAAGATTCAAAGTTGGTTAAATCTCGGGAGGTATAGAACCTTCGAGTAATCATCAAAGAGAAGCACAGAGAGGTTGGGCCATGGAGCGTTAAAACATGCATCCGAAGTTTGTGTGCAGGTGAACCAGTCTTCACGGAGGAAAACTTGGTTCGTCTCGCAGATTTCATCAGAAGGAACGAACAGTCGGTGTTCTCCAAGGAGAATCCATGAATTTCCATGAGCCGTTAGATCTAGCAGAGCTACAGGGGAGATAAGGCAGAGTAGTTCAGAGGTTCAAAGCTCAGGAGGGGCAGAACTGTTGATCCGAGCCATGAGGACCGTTGGATCTACACGTATATCATGTATCGGGGTTTCGTAGATCAAAACTCCAAATTAATGCAACAGAAATCACGATATTGCGATACGCGATATCCCGGCGACTACAAGAACGGTGTGGGGCCACAAGAGTCGGCAAGTGGACAGGTGGCACATCGCATGTCAGGATTTCGTGAGTAGAAGGGATGAGAACTTGGTGTCAAGGGTCGCGAAGCGCGAGGATACGAGAAGCGGCGAAGTAGCGAGAAGACCAGGAGTCATCCATCTGAGGAGGACAGGTGGTAGAGATCGAGAGATCTCGCGAACTCAGAAGTTCGCAGGGTGAAATCCCAAACATTGGGTGCTCCAAGTCGCGAAGACAAAAGGAGAAAGGAAGAAGGATAGCCATTGGATCTGGGTTGTAGGAGGACCGTTGGATCGGGAGCCCCATCGCCTATCGCACATTCGGAGGTTGGGAGGTTGAGAGGGGTCACTTTCGACATCAGAAGTCGCGAAGTGCCGAGAGCTGAGGCTTGTGTGGACACGTGGCAGAGCCATAAGGTGAGGCCCTCGTGGTTGACGAGTGGACACGCGTTTCCTGGAGAAAGGATTTAACACTCCGTTGAATTCTCGCATCTCGGGGATTCCCGGGATAAGAGTGTGAAGGTTCGGCACTTCAACCTGCTAGGTTGCAAGTAGAGAAAAGCGTCAAGGGAGGAGTCAACCCAGCGTTGACCTATCGTGTCTCGGGAAATCGTAACAGGAGGCACGAGAGTTTGACTCATGAACTCGTGAAGGTGCGAGCTGCGAGAGGCACTGATATTTAATCCCTAGCCTACGGTTACATGTGGGGAGGGCGCTGACAAGGGAAGGAGCCAAAATCGTATCATCGGTTCAGGCATCGCAAGTTTGGAAAGGAAGAGTCAGAAGCTTCGACTCACAAACTCGCAAGATCGCGAGATTTATTCTGATCTCCCGATTGTAAAGAGGAGATCGCGTGAAGAGTTCTGTGGGTGCAGACTTCCCGATAGGGAAATAGAAGAGCCTTAGTGTTCTTTGGGCCAATAGAGAAAAGAAGATCATGTGAGCGGACGTGCAAGCGAGCGCGCCCGCATCACACACCTACATCCACCTATCCCTTAGATGTTGGTGATGAGCTTACTTGGGAAGGGTATACTGAAGTGATGACCTTTGAACGATGCTTAGGTGTTAAAAGTAGGCTGCAAAATGATTTGAGGTGCTTGGATCTCCCTCGAGAGAGTAAGCAAAGCTTGGATATTTTTTTGCATTCATTACAGAACTTTATGGATGCATATAAAAAGATGGGGCCAACAATTGATAGTTTTATCGATTTGATGAGGAGATGAAAGTCGGAGGTGATGGGCCCAAATAAATGGGAAGTACTAAAAATTAGAGTTTCAAAAGAAGATGCAATTTCTATGTTTAATTTCAAAGAGGGGCCAAAGTGAAATATGTTGAAGGTGCAATATTTTAAGCACCCCAACATAGCAGAACACCTCTATAATAGATTTTTTCTAGTGTATGGAAAGTTTTCATGGAATTATGAGGTTCCACATTACATTGATAGAATATTTTATGCATAGTTTTTTATGGACATGCACCCTGATTATACCAACCTACCATCCAGTTAATATGGGGCTGGTAAAGGATGAACATATAATCGAAAAGGGGCATATTGAAATGCAGCATTGCAGAGGCCTCCACGACCTTTGGTATCACATCCAACAAGGGAATTTTCCTTTCATTCAAAGATGCGAGCTATATCAAATGTTGGAAAGGAGTCTAGGAATGAAATCAGGGAAAATTTAGAATCAATTTTTTATGGTGTTGATGTTGGTTTGAACCATCAGAGAATTGAAGCCAATTCTTGTGTCAATTTTGTTTACAAATCAGATGAGGAGATAGATTCCATGTCCATAGAGGATATATGAGAGTATGCAAAACATTGTTGTAATAGTTTGAAGGAGTTAATTCAAAATGATGAACCAAGCACCAAATTGGTATGTGTTACAGTTACAAAAAAAATTCATGCATTTGAGGATATTTTTCTTGTAGTTCTAGATACATATCATTGTATCTTTAAAAATAATTGGGTTGTTATCATCATTCATTGTAGTTTGGCCATTTTTTAAATGAATCTCCTGTGAATAGGGGACTTGATTCATCGAGCTTAAATTTGGAAGGGTTGAATCAGGTATGTGCTTAAAAATATCCACTTTAGTTGTCCAAACTCCATAACTTGTTGAATAATCAATATGCATTATTATTTTTTGTACTAATGTAAACACAGATTCTTATTTTGTCTCCCACTACTTGGGTAGGCTTGTCCCAATTCTCATTGGGAGAGTTTGAAGAGGGTGGGAGTTCACATGTATCATTGCATGTTGAAAACAAATTTAGTTATATATGAATATTGCAATGTCATTTAAATTATTAATTTAAAAGAAAAATGTCTTAAACAACATATAATTTATTGAATCTTAGGGTATGGTGGGTAAGATCGTGACTCAACCGACCATGGGAATGACATCCTCTTCTGTGGTTGATGATATTTAGGTTGGCACATCGCAGGTATTACATGCTTCAAAATTTAAAACTACAATTTAATTTGTTAAAATCATTTAAATTTAGTTTTCAAATGTACAAATTTGAAATGTGTTATAGGGAAATGTGGAGAAGAGAGTGTGGGAGATTGGGATTGAGGAGGATGCATCCATACTTGAGAAGGATGCATCTATTTAGGATGATGCTTAATTAAATGTATGTACATTGCACATTAGTGAGTTTTACTTTGTTTTTATGCTGGGCCTTTTATATATAGTGTTCAATCATATTTGTGTTGAATATGCATATTTGTTTTTACTTTTTTCAAATTTATGTTTGATCAACTTTTTAATTAAGACTATCTTATTCATAGAAGGGTTACTCAATTATTGTCCATATAACTTCTCAATGCTTTGATCAATCATTTTGAAATATATAGAACTCCTATATAAGTTTATCATCGTCTAAAATGGTACATTAAATCATTTGTGTTTAGATCATGATGCAAACCTAATTCTAAAATCTATCATTTGATTATATGAGAACAAAATATAGATCTCCCACATCAAAAAAAGGGAAGATTMTAAATTCACTTGGATACTGATCTTATTTAATATTATATCATGATTCAACCCAAACTATTCTAGATTTAAAAATATGATTACATGATCTTATTCATGATCTTATTTATACATGTTTAAACTTTAGATCATGATGCASWCAATTTTGAACTTGAGCATTTAATTATTTGAGAACAAACTCTATCCCACATYAGAAAAGGKGAAGATTCCAWWTTTTCTTCAATTGCATWYCTTGCCTTCTTGTCCAAGAATGACGTAATATGGAGATTTGTTTTCTGCATACAATGAAGTGAATTCCACTATACCATCTATTCCACTGCAAAAGAGGAGATAATTATTTTCCTTGAAGAATGGATAAGTATTTTCCTTGAAGAATGGCKTAATATGGAGATTTGTGAACTTTTTGTATGTACACAAGAGAATTTATAAGCACACAATTTTTCTCTTTAAAAATTTGCTAGATATGATCTTACTTTATTTAGATCATGTAGGCAATGTTGAAAAAAAATTTGGTTATAAAAAAATATTAAAGATTTATGCAAAGAATGGCTTAATATGGAGAGTAACTATTTTGGAAGTGATAATATTTAGAGAGAGAAATAATCTTAGATCTTTGGAACTTTGGTTGGGTATGTTATTCTTTCTCACAATGTTATGTTAATGTTGATTATCTGCTTGGGTATGCTAGTCTTTCTCATTGTTATTTAAAATAAAGTTAAATGTCTTTAAAATATTTGCTAATAAAGTATATGCTAGTATGTGTTATTGGTTTTTCTTTTTATTGGTACAGTTATGTTTAAATTATTGGTAGAAAAGAAGCACATGGATTTTGGAAGATGAAGCTGTTGAATCTTAGATCTGTGGAACTCCAGTTGGGTATGTTATTCTTGCTCACATGGTTATGTTAATTTTGATTATCTACTTGGGTATGCTATTATTTCTCATTGTTATTTAATAAAGTTAAATATCTTTAAAATATTTGCTAATAAAGTATATGCTAATATGTGTTATTGGTTTTTCTTTTTATTGTTACAGTGATGTTTAAATTATCTGAGAAAATGAGCACATGGATTTTGGAAGAGGAAACTTCAACAATTTTGGTATGTCAATTTTGTTTTAATCACAATTTCTTTTATTTATCTAAAATGGTATGTGTACATTTTATTTAAAATTTGTAGATTTTAAATTTGAAAAGTGTTTTTTTCCCAGGTATGAAGAGATATATCTCAACGATGGTTTAGAGTTGAAGTTTGGAGGTAAATGTTAATTGCTTCTTAGTTTTTATTAGTTTTTGTTAATTTTGAGACCAACAACACTTAATGGTGATATCGTATTTAGATATTGACATGAATATTGATCATACTTAGATTATATTATTACCCTATATAATCTTATGGGTATGTACATGCATGATGTTATGACATTACATTAGTGTAATCTAATTTATATATGGAAAGCACTCATTACTAAGAAGTGATTGGATTCATGTTATGCATTATCATATTGGATTCATGTTATGCATTATGTTATTTGATTCATTACTAGTATATAGTATTCATTATGAATATCCAATGCCATTTGAGTGAACAAGTCATATGTTTTTCCTTGGGGCTTCTGTGCATGCCAAATTGGCATGCACAACAACCACTCAAATCACTAAGATTCATTATGTATGGTTATGTCAAATCAAAACACTTTGATTCATTATGGTTATAGCAACAAAACATGAACAATTAGTTATGGTTATTACAACGAAACATTATCAAGTTTATAACATAACTTCACATTTACTATCATTCAAGACTCTATTACTCTATATACAATGTTACCATTATAGTAATATATAGATAGACCATTTACTATAATAGTCAATAATTAAAGGCCTAATATTAATATAGTCTTTAACAGAGATTACTTAAATAAGAGTTTAATAACACATTTGCATAGTTCATGCACAAAACTATTGGGAATAGTTTTGTGCATGCCCCAACAGTTTTGTGCATGCCAATTTGGCATGCACATCAACCACTCATATCACTAGGATTCATTATGTATGGTTATGCCAACTCAAAACACTTGGATTCATTATGGTTATAGCAACGAAACATGAACAATTAGTTATGGCTATTACAACAAAACATTATCAATTTTATAACATAACTTCACATTTACTATCGTTCAAGTCTCTATTACTCTATATACAATGCTACCATTATAGTAATGTATAGATAGACCATTTATTATAATAGTCAATAATTAAAGGCCTGATATTAATATAGCATTTAACATAGCTTACTTAAATAAGAGTTTAATAACAGATTTGTGCAGTTCATGCACAAAACTGTTGGGAACAGTTCTGTGCATGCCCCAATAGTTTTGTGCATGGCAAATTGGCATGCACAAAATCCCTATGATTGTTTTCATGAGAATATTAATACAAAGTTTAGTTGTTGAGAATCTAAGATAATGGAATACAGTTTTGGCATAGAATGAGTTTTATCAAAATGGAAAAGCATAGATGGTAAATTGGATCTTGGAAAACTTGATAAAAAGCTTAGTTTCTAAGAGCCTAAGATAATGGGATATGGTTTTAGCATAGAATGAGTTTGATTACAGCTCAAGTGTTAAAAAATTCACTAGTAAATCTCTTTTCTAGATTGCTTCTAGACAAAATCCTAAAGGATTAATGGATTTGGTTGACTTGATTAAAGGGGTACAATTTAGTAAATATTTTAAGGATTTGTGAAATGCATTGGGAAGTCAAATAAGAAAGGAAAGTATGTAGGTAACAAATGAGGAATAGAAGAGAAAATTTTATCTTTAACAAATAGAAGTATTCCAATAAGAAGAGCTAGTCATGGTTTGTTTGCATATGTAAAGGTATCCATAGTGTACCGAAAACCAATTCAACTAAAGAAAATAGGTATATGTAAGGTATTAAAAGGAAATAATGAAATTATATGTGTGATACGTTTACTCAAAATTTTGGACACTAGTCTTTTTTTAAATGTAGCAAATCCAATTTAGAAATTGATCATAATGAAATTTTGGTTAAGAAGTAGGATAAACATCTACCTAAATCAAATTGAATGAATTGT
>JASDQU010102000.1:401944-411981 GCA_032191745.1 Picea mariana
CTTTTTTAAGCACAATGAATTCATTGTGCTCTGTTGTTGTTGGTGTTGTTATAGTAGGTATGTTATATTTTTTTAAATTAGTGTAATTTTGTGTAAATTAGTGTAATTAGGTGAATTAGTGCAATTAGGATAATTAGTCTAATTAGCATGTTAAACAATGAATTAAGCACAGTTAATTCACTATGCTTAATTCACTGTGCTTTTAATTCACTATTTTTTTTAAGCACAATGAATTAAGCATAGTGAATTCACAGTGCTTGATTCAATGTGCTCTATTGTTGTTGGTGTTGTTGGTCGTTGTTATAGAAGGTATGTTATATTTTTTTAAATTAGTGTAATTTAGTGGAAATTGGTGTAATTTAAATTAGTGTAAATTGGTGTAATTTAAATTAGTGTAAATTAGTGTAATTAGCATGTTAAACAGTGAATTCACTCTGCATTTAATTCATTGTGTTTTTTTACGCACAATGAATTAAAAACACAGTGAATTCACTATGCTTTTTAAGCACAATGAATTCAAATTGTGCATGTAAATCTATTTGCCAAAGTTTGATGTAAATCTAGTGTGCATGGAAAATAAATTGATGTATCCTTGTTTACCAAAACCAATATCACAAGTTAGCATCAAATACAAATTAATTATAAGTGTGTGGGTTATCAACAATCAGATTCATGCAAAGAGAAACTAGATACCATGGATATTGAAATTCTTCAAACCAATAGAAATTTGTCATTAGAGTGTAAGAAGTGTTGATTTTTAGGTGAAATATTAACCATGCATATGAAAGTGAAGGGATAATATAGGTCATTGTCAGTGTTTCCAACTTTAATATGAATCGTTTTAATTATAAGTGTAAATATATTATACTCTAATGTGTGTATATTATATTTATGCCAAATGATTTAAATATTATGTGTTAAACGAGGGAATCAACAAACCCTTAAATACTAGAACTTGGGAAATGAAATGTTCCAACAACAAATCAAAATATTTCTAGGACTTAAACCATCAATTAGGTTCTAGAAATGTATCAGGTCCTAAATTACTTGAAACAACCATCAAATAGTGTGTCATGAATATGTATTTAATCTTTAGAAATATGACAAACTTTAATCATTCACAATTGTGTTCTGATCACTGTGCTTAATTCATTGTGTTGTATATAATATACTCTTTTCTAATAACCGACAACATCATTTGGTGAGAACATCATGCTAATAAGATTATACAATACTATCATCTCAGTAGTGACCAAAGGAATCAGTAACAACACATCATGGACTTACTCTTCTATAAATACCCTTGTAATCCCATAAGATCGGTAATCACATGTATTACACTTAGTATATCAGAAACACGTTAGCTATTGGTATTACTTCTCCTTATTCATGTAATCATAATAGTAATCATTACTAATGAGTCTGTGGTGTCAAATGCTTAGTAGTATAACTGTGTTCTTTGACTGAGCTCTACCTTATTTCCATAATATTTGTACATGAGTTAACTAAGCTGATCTGACTAATACCAATAAAGAGCATAGGTAATGATACTTATTACTCATAGATAATGTAATCATATTAACCTAATATGGAAACTATAACATAAAAAGATAGAGTGGATTAGTACTAAGATCTTGAACAAGCATGACCTTATACTGTTACATGATAGTAAGTAATCATGTATCTTTACTTAAATCGATGTTATATGTAATACAATCCTATCTGTTACATACTATGTGTATTCAATGAAGCTTGTTATTACATAAAGCATACCCTTATTAGTATAATGGAAACAATATTAACCTAACTAATATGGTAAATACATCTACTTATCCTTGTTAGCTATATAAGTATTCCAGTAATTACGTATATGGATTAATGAAACCACATATAATCTACAAAGCACATTGAGATTACACTAGTGACCTTTTTATCATAAGGATATGGATAGTAATCAAACCTTAATTAGGTGAAATACATGGGATAACCTTAACCTGTTTCATGAAAGTTGGAAACATTGAACTAACTAGTAATGATAAGGATCGGTTTAGGAAGCACGTATACCTTATCTCTATATGTCTATGTTCTCCATGTATCTAGTCCATTCATATTGGTTGATCAAGTCTATGTCATCCATGTATCTAGTCCATTATATGTCTATTATATGTCTTTGATGCTTTGAAGTTGTTATAAATGCTTAAATGCCTTCAAGTTGTTTTATAAATTATATTTCCATTTTATGTTTCTATAACTTATGAACTTTCATATTCATGGATTTTCAAAGGATATCTAGATCGAGGCGAGATGTTGAGACAAGAGTCTCCAAAAATGTCTCGCAAATGCTCTAGGCTATCCAATGGAGTAAGAGGAACCCCTTCTTTGATTCAGACTATGAGGACGTCAGAGACCCCTATCTCAGCAAGGCATGGAAACTTGGGAGGGGAAACTAGTAGTGACCAAAGGCAATCTAGTCAAAGGAGGAGATTATCAAATTAATCTGTGAATAAATCATCCAGAGAATGTGCTCAAAATAATGCTATGGATGCAGAATTCTTAGATAGGTTGAAAATTAATACTCCAACACCGGAAAATGTAGGGAATGCATCACGACAAGAAAATATGTTCGGTAATTTATTATTTTTTATTTTTGTGTGTGTGTGTGTGTGTGTTTTTCAAAAAAAAATTATGTTTTTTGTTTATGTTAAATGTTGTAATTAGTTTCAAATGTGTATGTGTAGAGTATGAGTTTATTGCAAGAGAAGATAATTAAAGAGAGAGTGCTTATGATGAATATTCTAATGTTGGTGAAGAGAGTGAAGGTGGATTTAGGGGGCGTTATCAATAAACAGAAGATTACACACCTACGTCCACCTATCCCTTAGATGTTGGTGATGAGCTTCCTTGGGAAGGGTATACTGAAGTGATGACCTTTGAACGATGATCAGGTGTTAAAAGAAGGCTGCAAAATGATTTGAGGTGCTTGGATCTCCCTCGAGAGAGTAAGCAAAGCTTGGAAATTTTTTTGCATTCATTACAGAACTTTATGGTTGTATATAAAAAGATGGGTCCAATGATTGATAGTTTTATCGATTTGATGAGGAGATGAAAGTCGGAGGTGATGGGCCCCGATAAATGGGAAGTACTAAAAATTAGAGTTTCAAAAGAAGATGCAATTTCTATGTTTAATTTCAAAGAGGGGCCAAAGTGAAATATGTTGAAAGTGCAATATTTTAAGCACCCCAACATAGTAGGACACCTCTATAATAGATTTTTGACAGTGTATGGGAAGTTTTCATGGAATGATGAGGTTCCACATTACATTGGTAGAATATTTTATGCATAGTTTTTCATGGACATGCACCCTGATTATACCAACCTACCATTCAGTTATTATGGGGCTGGTAAAGGATGAACATATAATCGAAAAGGGGCATATTGAAATGTAACATTGCAGAGGCCCCCACGACCTTTGGTATCGTGTCCAACAAGGGAATTTTCCTTGCATTCAAAGATTCGAGCTATATCAAATGTTGGAAAGGAAGCTAGGAATGCAATCGAGGAAAATTTAGAATCAATTTTTTATGGTGTTGATGTTGGTTTGAACCGTCAGAGAATTGAAGCCAATTCTTGTGTCAATTTTGTTTACAAATCAGATGAGGA
The DNA here is from genome assembly GCA_032191745.1 of Picea mariana. Classification (NCBI taxonomy): domain Eukaryota; kingdom Viridiplantae; phylum Streptophyta; class Pinopsida; order Pinales; family Pinaceae; genus Picea; species Picea mariana. The sequence continues at coordinate 405,605 of JASDQU010102000.1, forward strand.
GATAGATTCCCTGTCCATAGAGGATATACGAGAGTATGCAAAACATTGATGTAATATCTTGAAGGAGTTAATTCAAAATGATGAACCAAACACCAAATTGGTATGTGTTACAGTTACAAAAAAAATTCATGCATTTGAGGATATTTTTCTTGTAGTTCTAGATACATATCATTGTATCTTTAAAAATAATTGGGTTGTTATCATCATTCATTGTAGTTTGGTCATTTTTTAAATGAATCTCCAATGAATAGGGGACTTGATTCATCGAGCTGAAATTTGGAAGGGTTGAATCAAGTATGTTCTTAAAAATATCCACTTTAGTTGTCCAAACTCCAGAACTTGTTGAATAATCAATATGCATGATTTTTTTTTGTACTAATGTAAACACAGATTCTTATTTTGTCTCCCACTACTTGGGTAGGCTTGTCCCAATTATCATTAGGAGAGTTTGAAGAGGGTGGGATTTCACATGTATCATTGCATGTTGAAAACAAATTTAGTTATATATGAATATTGCAATTCCATTTAAATTATTAATTTAAAAGAAAAATGTCTTAAACAATATATAATTTATTGAATTTTAGGGTATGGGGGGTAAGATCGTGACTCAACCGACCATGGGAATGACATCCTCTTCTGTGGTTGATGATATTTAGGTTGGCATATCGTAGGTATTACATGCTTCAAAATTTAAAACTACAATTTAATTTGTTAAAATCATTTAAATTTAGTTTTCAAATGTACAAATTTGAAATGTGTTATAGGGAAATGTGGAGAAGAGAGTGTGAGAGATTGGGATTGAGGAGGATGCATCTATACTTGAGAAGGATGCATCTATTCAGGATGATGCTTAATTAAATGTATGTACATTGCACATTAGTGAGTTTTAGTTTGTTTTTATGCTGGGCCTTTTATATATAGTTTTCAATCTTATTTGTGTTGAATATGCATATTTTTTTTTACTTTTTTTTCAAATTTATGTTTGATCAACTTTTTAATTAAGATTGTCTTATTCATAGAAGGGTTACTCAATTATTGTCTATATAACTTATCAATGCTTTGATCAATCATTTTGAAATATATAGAACTCCTATATAAGCTTATCGTCGTCTAAAATGGTACATTAAATTATATTTGTGTTTAGATCATGATGCAAACCTAATTCTAAAATCTATCATTTGATTATATGAGAACAAAATATAGATCTCCCACATCAAAAAAAGGGAAGATTCTAAATTCACTTGGATACTGATCTTATTTAATATTATATCATGATTCAACCCAAACTATTCTAGATTTAAAAATATGATTACATGATCTTATTTATACATGTTTAAACTTTAGATCATGATGCACTCAATTTTGAACTTGAGCATTTAATTATTTGAGAACAAACTCTATCCCACATCAGAAAAGGGGAAAATTCCAAATTTTCTTCAATTGCATACCTTGCCTTCTTGTCCAAGAATGGCGTAATATGGAGATTTGTTTTCTGCATACAACAAAGTGAATTCCACTATACCATCTATTCCACTGCAAAAGAGGAGATAATTATTTTCCTTGAAGAATTGATAATTATTTTTCTTGAAGAATGGTTTAATATGGAGATTTGTGAACTTTTTGTATGTACACAAGAGAATTTACAAGCACACAATTTTTCTCGTTAAAAATTTGCTAGATATGATCTTACTTTGTTTAGATCATGTAGGCAATGTTGAAAAGGAATTTGGTTATAAAAGAATATTAAAGATTTATGCAAAGAATGGCTTAATATGGAGAGTAACTATTTTGGAAATGATAATATTTAGAGAGAGAAATAATCTTAGATCTTTGGAACTCTAGTTGGGTATGTTATTCTTGCTCACAATGTTATGTTAATCTTGATTATCTTCTTGGGTATGTTATTCTTTCTCATTTTTATTTAAAATAAAGTTAAATGTCTTTAAAATATTTGCTAATAAAGTATATACTGGTATGTGTTATTGGTTTTTCTTTATATTGGTACAGTTATGTTTAAATTATTGGTAGAAAAGAAGCACATGGATTTTGGAAGATGAAACTATTGAATCTTAGATCTGTGGAACTCCAGTTGGGTATGTTATTCTTGCTCACATGGTTATGTTAATTTTGATTATCTGCTTGGGTATGCTATTCTTTCTCATTGTTATTTAATAAAGTTAAATATCTTTAAAACATTTGCTAATAAAGTATATGCTAATATGTGTTATTGGTTTTTCTTTTTATTGTTACAGTGATGTTTAAATTATCTAAGAAAAGGAGCACATGGATTTTGGAAGAGGAAACTTCAACAATTTTGGTATGTCAATTTTGTTTTAATCACGATTTCTTTTATTTATCTAAAATGGTATGTGTACACTTTATTTAAAATTTGTAGATTTTAAATTTGAAAAGTGTTTTTTTCCCAGGTATGAAGAGATATATCTCAACAATGGTTTAGAGTTGAAGTTTGGAGGTAAATGTTAATTGCTTCTTAGTTTTTATTAGTGTTTGTTAATTTTGAGACCAACAACACTTAATGGTGATATCATATTTAGATATTGACATGAATATTGATCATACTTAGATTATATTATTACCCTATATAATCTTATGGGTATGTACATGCATGATGCTATGACATTACATTAGTGTAATCTAATTTATATATGGAAAGAAGTCATTACTAAGAAGTGATTGGATTCATGTTATGCATTATCATATTGGATTCATGTTATGCATTATGTTATTTGATTCATTACTAGTATATAGTATTCATTATGAATATCCAATGCCATTTGAGTTAACAAGTCATATGTTTTTCCTTGGGGCTTTTGTGCATGCCAAATTGGCATGCACAACAACCACTCAGATCACTAGGATTCATTATGTATGGTTATGTCAAATCAAAACACTTCGATTCATTATGGTTATAGCAACAAAACATGAACAATTAGTTATGGTTATTACAACGAAACATTATCAAGTTTATAACATAACTTCACATTTACTATCATTCAAGACTCTATTACTCTATATACAATGCTACCATTATAGTAATATATAGATAGACCATTTATTATAATAGTCAATAATTAAAGGCCTAATATTAATATAGCCTTTAACAGAGCTTACTTAAATAAGAGTTTAATAACACATTTGCATAGTTCATGAACAAAACTATTGGGAATAGTTTTGTGCATGCCCCAACAGTTTTGTGCATGCCAAATTGGCATGCACAACAACCACTCATATCACTAGGATTCATTATGTATGGTTATGCCAACTCAAAATACTTGGATTCATTATGGTTATAGCAACGAAACATGAACAATTAGTTATGGCTATTACAACAAAACATTATCAAGTTTATAACATAACTTCACATTTACTATCGTTCAAGTCTCTATTACTCTATATACAATGCTACCATTATAGTAATATATAGATAGAACATTTATTATAATAGTCAATAATTAAAGTCCTAATATTAATATAGCATTTAACATAGCTTACTTAAATAAGAGTTTAATAACATATTTGTGTAGTTCATGCATAGAACTGTTGGGAACAGTTTTGTGCATGGCAAATTGGCATGCACAACAACCATATGGATGTCATGCAAGGAAAATTGGCATGCACATCAGCTATATGGATACTATGCATGCCAATTTGGCATGCACAAAATCCCTATGATTGGTTTCATGAGAATATTAATACAAAGTTTAGTTGTTGAGAATCTAAGATAATGGGATACAGTTTTGGCATAGAATGAGTTTTATCAAAATGGAAAAGCACAGATGGTAAATTGGATCTTGGAAAACTTAATAAAAAGTTTAGTTTCTAAGAACCTAAGATAATGGGATATGGTTTTAGCATAGAATGAGTTTGATTACAACTTAAGTGTTAAAAAATTCACTAGTAAACCTCTTTTCTAGATTGTTTTTAGACACAATCCTAAAGGATTAATGGATTTGGTTGACTTGATTAAAGGGGTACAATTTAGTAAATATTTTAAGGATTTGTGAAATGCATTGGGAAGTCAAATAAGAAAGAAAAGTATGTAGGTAACAGATGAGGAATAGAAGAGAAAATTTTATCTTCAACAAATAGAAGTATTCCAATAAGAAGAGATAGTCATGGTTTGTTTGCATATGTAAAGGTATCCATAGTGTACCGAAAACCAATTCAACTAAAGAAAATAGGTATATGTAAGGTATTAAAAGGAAATAATGAAATTATATGTGTGATATGTTTACTCAAAATTTTAGACACTAGTCTTTTTTTGAATGTAGCAAATCCAATTTAGAAATTGATCATAATGAAATTTTGGTTAATAAGTACGATAAACATCTACCTAAATCAAATTGAATGAATTGTATACACCAATATTATTTCTAAAAGATCTAATATATAAGGAATATACAATGTGTTTGGTGAAACATAAGGGACCACTAAAATTGAATAACACTTAGATTAGAAAAACTAAGTTCATTAAATGCAAAATCCCTGATGTACCAAATGAATATGAACTGAAAGGTTTAGAATCTCTCCAAGAAAGAGGCAAATATTATAAGAGTACACTATATGGGGCACATGGAAAGCCCATAAATTGAATCAACTTGCAATATTTTAGGGAGACCTAACATGTCTAAAATCTAACTTATTTTAATTTTTAGAGTAGGAAATTAGTGGCTTATTTGTTGAACCATTTTAGGAACGAAAATAAAAGTAGTTGTTATGCAAACTTATTTTAGTTAGGAGAAATAAAGATTTGTATATATTAACTAAATATGAAAAGATATTTTAGATAAGTCATGAAATTTTGGTGATATGGTGCTCTTATATATACTTTAGTTTTCTTTGCTTTGTGTTTTATAATTCAATTGTATTTAAAAGAAAAGTGTATGTCATTATATATTCAATTCGAGTCATTTCGCAATTTTTGCAACTAATGTATATGGTTGTTAAGAGAGACACCTGATAGGTAGAGTTTCTCTACATTCATATACACTTATTCATTAATGTTAAGTTATCTTGTATGTTTTGTACTAAGAAATAGACAACTAAGAAATGATGTTTCTTTATCAGACATGGAAACAATGTTATTCATTAATGTTACATTATCTTGTAATTTTTGTACTAAGAAATAGACAACTAAGAAATGATGTTTATTTATCACACATGGAAACAATGTGAAGGAAATGTTTTTGAAATTAATATTGTAAGGACCATTCAAGAGAGGGTGCAACAAAGTTGCATTATATTGCATTCTAAAATAACCAAAAGGGCATTATATTGCATTCTAAAATAACCAATAGGGAAAATAACATGTCTCTATCATGGGCTACTTTGATTTCTTTTTTAACATAATTAAATGTTTATGAGAATGAAGTCATGTGAGAAATATTTTTTTAATCGATACTGAAATCAAAATAATGTAGTACAAATGGACATGTCATATTTCCAGATATTTTAACTTTTATTCAACTCTTTTGTAAGCAATGCATGATCCTTCTTTCACTTAATCATAGCCCCCGAAGGATTTGTGTATCATGAGGACTATAAAATCGATATGTCACTACATATTTGAAAATTTGGCTAGCACTAAAGAAAATTGTATCCCCCAAAGGATTTGTGTATCATGAGGACTAAGGATAAAATCCACATGTCACTACATATTTTCTCCATGCTAGAAGTTTTTATCCATAAATATGATAGTATAGAGGTACCATGTATATGAGAAACTGAAAATTATTAACAAGGAATGAAAATATAAACAAAGTCTACAATAATACAAGATATAATGGTGCATAAAGCGTAGAAATCCCATAGAAATGTGTGGACTGATTGGTTCCCTAACATAATGGGGAAACTATCTCACAGCACAAGGTCAGTGATTTTGGGCCATCAAGGATATCCTCTCATGCAAATATCAAAATAACTAGTTCAAAACAAGAGATGCATGTGGGTGAATAGTGAAAACCAAATATATAGGAAAATAATTATACATTAAACTATAAATGAATCATAGGGAAAAATGTTGGACAAAGAAGTAAGCAAGTCTAATTACTATAGGAGGATGGAGCAACTATACTATTGAGAAAATTAATATATAAAATGGTAAGTATAGCTACCAAAATAAAATAACAAATTAGCTATAAAATTATAGAAAGACCATATACCAAGAGGATATGGCCATTGATTCATGACAAAAACAAAGATATAACTATTGAAAGTAAAAACAACTAAACTAAATTTATAGCAAAAATCTACCTATTAACTGATACTAGATAAAAAGAAATAATGCATTGAAATAAAGAGGTAAAGGGTGAGATACCTATGAATACTTGTACATCACATGAGGAATTGGTGCAACA
>JASDQU010102000.1:424225-451836 GCA_032191745.1 Picea mariana
ATGGAATGGAGGAGGCCCAAGAAGAGATAGAGTTTGAGGGAAATGATCTAGATACACTACTTAAAGAGAGGGAATTCAAGGGTGAAGGAGAGAGACAAGGAGGCCAGAGAGGGGAAGTATGCATGGAAGAGACTTTGGATGTCAATTGGTCTTCATAATTAAAAACTATAGTTGATGGATAAGTATCTATCATCACAATTCAAAGTTTAATATTAATCGAGGTTATGATGATACTCATGGAATAAGGTAGAGGATTTGGAGGCACATAGATGATACGTTAGAACTAGGAATGATTGCCTCCAAGTCGCCACATGGGTAAGCTCCAACTTCAAATCATGCCAAATATTTTGAGAATTGATCCCACTAAGTTAGGTTTGGAGGTTTCGACTAAGTCAAGTTCATGAGTGAGTAAGCAGAATGACATGTTCAAAATTGAGTCAATTGCATCAAACTTATCGTAAATTTTAACCATTGTTCATTTCATTTCATAAATTTTGGAATGTTTACATCACTTGTTTAAAGAAATCATAATGGTATCTCATCTTCAATTATTCGTTCATGATCAACTTTAGAAATTTTCCATTTTCTAACTTTTGTTTTTTTTTCTTGATTGAACTTCTATTAACTTTATGCGTGTTTCGCATACCAAATGACTATATTGACAAATTATGACATCTGACTGATAGTCTTCAAAGTGAACATGACTATCAATTTGATGGTTTTCTTGAAAAAAATAGTCTTTCAATACGATGGATCATCTTTCATATATAAAATCATTATCGCCAAAATATTCTAATAACCTCATCTTTTGCTCTGTGCATCACATCAAATAATATTTCACATTTTCAATGTTGTCTACAGGTGCAACCACGATAAAGACATCTCCTGCATATAATTCGATATGTTCCAAAAAGTAGTTTGTGTTAGATTAGCACACATGCATGTGCCATTAAACTCGTCTACTATGTATATAAATTTTATGTATCCAACTTACAAGTACATCTACAAGTTGTTTAAATATTTAACAAATATATTTTCAAACAATTGTAACATAAAAATTACCTTCTCTAACAAGATCAGAAACTCTATCGCCATCAACTGACACTACAGTTTCATTTGATTCCACCTCCTCGGAGCTTGCAAGTGGCATTTTCTCTTTTATATTAAGTTCGGTATGTCTCCAAGTTTTAACATATTCCACATTTTCATTTTTGCAAATCTCTATGGATTATGTGTCCTCTATGCAAACTGAACAAAAACAAGACTCATTTCTTCTATCAAATGCAAACACATTTTGATAGCGCTTTGTTTTAACTGAATGCATTTTTCGTGTCCCATGTATTGTATCGGCTTCATATGGGATCGATCTATTTACATCTTGGATTCCAACATACCAAAAAAACCTGCACAAGACAAGAACTTGTTAACTTGAAATCTCTCAAGAAAATGATTGAAGATCATATAAATTTGATCACGTGAATAAAAATATCATGTGTACATATGTAACATGTGTAAGTTTTAAACCTATGAAGTAAAGCAATGCATATAGATTCTTAAGCAATACAGAAATTAATCAATGGCTCATACACAGAGTACACAGAGATTTTTACTGGAAACCCTCAACCAGGAAAACCTTTCTTATTTTCATTATATCGAATTTCACCATTCACCATACAATATATACAATGTTTTTAGGTATTCCGTAGATACCAAAACCCTAATCCCTTAATCCGGGATTAATTTACAAATCAGCTAAAAATAGCAAAATCCGCTAAAAATAGCAAAAACCACCCAAAAAATAATTTCAGGGCGCTGCGCGTAACCAGGGGGGGCATACCTGCCCCCCCTGGGACCCCCCTAGGAAAGCGCCCGGTGCACACGGCAGAGCTCTAGGTGAAGGGATCGTCAAACGCAGTTGTCGTATCTGATGCACCCACACACACACACACATGCAAAGAATATAAAACACACCCAACAACATGTATATATAGACACACATGCGCACATCCCTTGACGGATTATTTTCATGGCTTAGCGCCATTTTTCACCATTCAACAACTTGATCAACGAATTCAAATCGATCGAAATGAGGGTTCATATAATACCTTCGAAGTGCTCGTTTTACACATGCCCCTGTATCGTCATGTTCTCATTTTCCATGACCAGTCTAAAAAAAAATCCAACAATGTGTAATGTTTGATTTATTATGAAGAAAACACAACCAATAGAATGATCGTAAAGATTTGAACTGACCCACACACCCATCTGACCATATCCAATGTTGATCGAATCTGATCCCGCGTTCTTTCAATGAATCAAAAATTTTATCAAAACAATGTTGTACATAATGTGTGTTGAGTGCTCGATCGTCACTTATATAAAAGTGATATTCATTAATTACATGTCGATTTTCATTGGTGCTTTCAATGTTATTAAGACTCTATGGAGAATGTCTATACAGAATGTGGAAAAATATAGTGACTTGATCAGAATGATAATATTCACTCTGTATTTCTTTTTGTGCAGCAAATGTGTAATTCTCTACAAAATCAACTACATATAAAATTGTCCCTGGTGGAAACACTTCATGGGATTGTTTGAATTGTAGGTCTTTCCATCGAGCTCAATGTGAATGCTTGGTGTATTTATAAATTTCTTCCTCAAACTTCTTCAAAAAATCTATCACGCAGATGTTATCTACTTTCAAATCAATCCTTTTGGAAATATAACTTGAAGAATGTGGAGTCGTGTTGTTGATATATTCATATCTCTTCCAATTGACTGTTATATTAGAAAATTATTGACCATTCATATCAATAGGATACTTTGAGTGAAACAAACTTAGATTTCCACACGATCACATTTCTTTCCACCAACACATTTTTTTTGGGTAAAATAATTCATCACCTTATCTTTCACATAGAATTTCATATATAAAACCACGAAATGTGGAAGGAGGTGAACATGGCCACAAAGTTTTACCAAAATCCAGAAAAGTGTCCTAATATAACTCAAATTCCACATGATAACGTCAAAAACAAGTGTCACGAATAGTGATGGGTTTAACAAACCATGGCTTTTGTTGCACAAATGTATTGATGGAAATTTTAACTTCTTAGTGCTCTTCTTTGAACTTATTGAAAAATTCTATTTGTGTCATTGGAAATATATGTTTTGGATGTTCTTTATATTGTTTTCTTTCTATTCTTCATCGCAACACATCCCTTGTATGTGGTGAAACACGAGATTCTGTCAACCAACAATTACGGGCCGATTCTTTAACATTTTATGCTAGTCTATCTTTGTAGGGTTGTCTACAAATCATTATCCAACAAGAAAGTTCATCATTTGTATCTATTTGCAATCAAAATTTTCTATGTTTGTACAATGTTTTTCTTGAGGTTCCTAACGCTTTTTCCATGTGTTGTGTCAAACAATCTTGTATATTGCTAGATGAAACAATTGTTGTTTGTATCACTCTACATGCAACACTGACATCTTTTTTTCTAGATTTTCCAAAAGCTTTTAATACACTAGTTATATTGTCAAAGACATTTTGTTTCACCTTTGTATCTTTTGTTGACTTTTGAATACCCAATAATGATGTAGCTTCTTTTAAATTTCTTGACTTTATTAGACATAGTGAAATTTGAGCTTGTATTGTTATTGATTCATCTTTGAAAAAAGTAGTATACATATTCTTAGTTCGATATCTTATATAATTCTTAGCTTCTTTCTTCCCAAATTTGTCAGTATCAACATTTTCTAATATCACATCATCAATGTTGATAGATTCTCCTGCATATTTCAATTTAAAGTTTATATTAAAAAACAAAACCTGCACATAAATTCACTAAACTATATACAAGTGTTCATCTTGTATTATCTAAATTTATGTACATACCTATAGGTGATTCAACTTCTACTTCAATTTCGGTTTCAACGACTTCATCAACGTTATGAAACAAATCTATTTATGTTTTTTGAAAAACATCAAATTGGAATTACAATCAATTATATTAAACAATAATTTAAATTTGAATTCTATACTTTTAATATAGACAATATGTGCATGCACACCTAGTTGGACTTCTTCTTGTTGAAAATCCCTTTTTACATTATTATCGTTTCTTTCTTCAATATTTGCACATTCTCGTTTATTTGTCAAATAATGTTCTTTCATCTGTTCGTTATGGTGAGTTTTGTCTCAGGTGCGATCAAATTTTCTCTTGTGCAAACTTTTGTTTCCCATGAGTATAGTTATCTATAAAAGTTTTTTAAAAAATCAAAATTTCATAATAGTCTCAGAAAAACTTCATTTTCACAAAAATTATTAAAAAATAATATCAATAATTTTATGTTCAACAAAGCCTTCACCTTGAAAAAATGTTCAACAAATCCTTCACTTTGAAAAATGTTCACCAAAGCCTTCACCTTGAAAAAATGTTCAACAAAACCTTCACCTTGAAAAAATGTTCAACAAAGCCTTCATTTTGAAAAAATGTTCAACAAAGCCTTCACCTTGAAAAAATGTTCAACATTTAGCCTTAAATATATAAATTGTTATTCCAATAAAAACTTGAACTTCAAAAAAATAAACTTTTTTTTGCATTCAAAACATCAACTACCTTGTTCAAAAAAAATGAAAAAGATGATTCGAAACTTTGTTTAGGTGCTCTACAAAACCATGGAACAATCGAGTGAATTGTATTAAATTGGTTCCGACAAAAGCGTATTTATAAGATCTGGCGCCAAGTGAAACAAAACGATGTGTCTCTTCATTGTTTCCAGCCAACGGAATTCTCTCACTCACCTTTCGACCGCAAAATAATTGTTTCGGCCGAAAATCTAGGAAATCGTTTATTTTTTATGGATTTCGTTAGAATTACATATTTCGACCGAAATTTTTTAATTTCAGCCGAAAGATTATTTCGGCTGAAAACCAACAAATGGGATTGTTTGCAGGAACCTGATAATTCCTTCTAGCTTACCTGAACTTTGGAGGTTGCGGACTCCTGCAAATACTTAGAATTTAGTTTCAAAATTGATACCAACATTTGTAAAATTGAATCTACTTTCAATGGATATAGTTTGTTTTCATTTTCATTATTTTTATCTAATTCTATTTAATTTTAAAAAAAAAAAAAAATCATTGCATAATATTTTCAAGTGACATTATGATTCAGTGAAATTAAATATCCGTATCTCTAAAAATACACAGTGGAAAATTTAGAAAAAATTATATTCAGAATCCTTAAATTGTTCTTTTCAAAAGGGTGTTTTTATATTTTACTTTTAAGTAAAAATTAAGATAGATACAAGGCAGGGGAAAATATGTGTTTAAAATATGCAACATTTTCATCTTGGTCAACTTAAAAAAATTCTAGAAATTATAATATTCATCCGTTAGATTCAAAATTATAGTCATAATAAAATAGAGTCTCTAAAGATTGTTGCAGTATATCTTGGTAGCCACCCGCACCCTCGACGGAACGGTCGCCCCTCCAGGACCTTCTCTTTCCCCGCGGCCCGAAGAGTCAATGCTCTTCCAACTCCCTCGGCAGTTCTTTACCCACATTCTTCTCGGCAATCTCCTCTTCGCGTATCATGAGATCGGGTCTCGCGACATCGCGAGGCTTGCAGCACTGTCCTCGTGCAATCAAACACCGAACCCCGATCTCCGATGGTCAACGGTCAACATCGGGGTATCGCTGCTCGCGATGCCGAACCCTTGTATTTCAAATCCCCGAGTGTCGGGGTGCCGATGCCACGTGTTATACCCCACACAGCCTCCGTGGGACCCCTCGCGACTCGGGACTTCGCTATCTCTCCGTGCTCCCTTCGACTTCGAAGACGCCGAAGTGTTGAATCCCGACTCCTCGAGATCTCGTGCCACCTGTCCCTCCTATGATCGACGGCTCTGATAAAATCGGGGAATCACAACTCGCGATTTCAATGTGCATATAACTCCTGCACTCGCCAACCCCGACTCGCCGATATGAAATGGAAATGGACCCTCCCTGTGCTCGAGGGTTAACCTCCTCGCTCCTTCTTCCAGATCCAATGATCCACGGGACTTCGCAAGTCTTCACGACAATTTCAAGTCGTCGCTTCTCTTCCTCTATGAAGAAATCTCCGCTCCACCACCTTCGTCATGTGCGACCTCCACTGGGTTCGATTCCACAGCGAACCAAAGGAACTATCCCTCCTGAGATTTTATCAACTCGGACTCCTTCAAGGATTCCTCGAACACGCTCCCTGTGCTCGGTCTTCAATCACCTCCAAAAGTGATGAAGTCTTCCGGCTCCTGTGCATTCACGCTCGCAACAGTTTCGACCTTCCCCTTCTCATACTTGCCCCTGAGACTCCAGTTCGACCTGCACTCACCTGCACGACTCGAATAACTCAAAACGACTCGAAGTAATAGAGAACAAAAGTTCAACTGCTTATCCTCCTCGACGCACTCTATGCGGAGGAATTCAACTGCACTCTATGCAAGAATCTCCTGGCTTAAGCAGAGAAACAATTGAAACTCGTTCCCTCACTCTCTCAGGTTTCGAACCTGATATGCAATCACATAAGAAGCATATAAAAGATAAGCATAGAAAGAGGCAAACATGCACAAGCATAGTATCAACAACACACAGAGATCAAACACGTCCATGGAATTGAATCAAAGCTCTTCCTATTAATTCAATAACTGTACATGGAGGTTTCTTCACAACTCTCTGCTCTGCTCTTTCTTTCAATGCTGATGCTTTATAATAATACAATGATACAAGGGAGGGTGTCTATACTCCATTTTCCCTCTCGAAAGGTGATTGTCTAATCTACAATAAATTTCTATCTAACAACCTTAATAGTCTTAAATGCCTTCCTATCTATAACATAATAAAAGTGTGCCTGGCTTTGAATGCCTTTTGTTAAACGACGGTGCAACAATACCAAGGAAAAATTCAAAATCTGGAGTTTGTTGTCTCGTCCAGCTGTCTCCCTTGTCTCCGCGCGCGCTGGCTCGCTTGGCGAGTTGTAGATGCTCCTGCATCATACTCCTCAGCTCAAAAGATTTCATGGGCTCCTGCTCATGAGCTCCTACACACTATGCCCATGCTTCTGTATGAATGCCTCTGTTTCCCAGCTGGCATCCTCCACTGGGTGGTTCGTCCACTTCACCAGGTATTCAAAATATTGTTTCCTCCTGGTCTTCTTGCCTGCTCGTTTGTCCAGTATGCACTCAATCTCGGGTTTCTGTGCAACTGGTAGTTGTTTCTTCCACTGGACCACTGGTTCCCCAGTTCCAGTGCCTGCTTCATCAGCCCTATAGGGGTATAAATCCGAAATGTTAAATATCGTAGATATCCCAATGCCCTCCGACAACTCAAGTTCATATGCATTTTCGCCAAACTTTCTCAGGATTCGGCACGGCCCAAATTTCTTCATCTTGAGCTTGTTGTATGTTCCTCTCGGGAACCTTTCTTTTCTCAAGTGCACCAGAACCATGTCCCCAACTCCAAACTGAAGTTGTCTCTTCCTCTGATCGGCTCGGCGCTTGTATTCCTGATTCGTCTTCTGCAGCCGCTGCTTCACCTGCGTGTGAAGTTCCTGCATCGCCTCTGCGAATTTTTCAACTCTCGCACTTCTAGTCTCAGCCTGTTCTGACTCCCTGAGTTCAAACACTCCTCTCGGCTGTGTCCCATACAAAATCTGAAATGGGCTCTTACCTGTACTTCAATTCACCGAATCGTTGTACGCGAACTCTACCTGTGGTAAGATCTGATCCCAGCTGCTGTGATGCTCCACCACTAGGCTCCTCAACAGATCCCCTAAGATTCTGTTGACCACTTCCGTCTTCCCATCTGTCTGTGGATGGTAAGCAGAACTGAATGCCAAGTCAGTCCCCATCTTCTTCCATAGTGTCCTCCAGAAGTGACCTATGAACTTCGTATCCCGATCTAAGACTATGCTTCACGGCAATCCATGCAATCGCACGATCTCTTTGAAAAATAAATTGGCGATGTGGGTTGCATCGCTCGTCTTATGACACGGGATAAAATGTGCCATCTTCGAGAATCTATCCACCACAACAAAAATGGAATCCACGCCTCTGTGTCCTCGGCAAACCCAACACGAAATCCATGTTGATGGCCTCCCATGGCCTCTCGGGTATGGGAAATGGTTGATAGAACCCCGTGTTCTGCTTTCGCCCTTTCACGTGTTGACATATTCGACACCTGTCAACAAACCGTTTTACATCTGCCCGCATACCTGGCCAAAAATACGATTCGCTCAGCTTGGCGAATGTTTTGTCATGCCCGAAATGACCTGCTAAGCCTCTGTTGTGCTTCTCCTTCACCAAATTCTCTCTCATAGAGCAATTTGGAATGCACAATTGATTGCCTTTGAACAACAATCCATCCTGGATCAGGTAGTCAATCCACAGACTCCTATCCCTGAGAACTGGGTTCTCGGCTGCCTTGTATGTCTCGCCAAAATCTGCGTCACCTGCATACATATCTTTCAGATTTTCAAAACCCAAGGTTTTGACTCTGAACTTCTGTAGCACCAGACATTTCCTGCTCAAGGCATCAGCCACCTTGTTTACAATCCCCGAAATGTGCTTGATCACGAATGTGAAGTTCTGCATATACTCTACCCACTTCGCATGCTTCTGGTTCAGCTTCTCCTGCTGACTCATGAATTGCAGTGCATGATTATCACTGTACAAAACAAATTCCTTGGGTATCAAGTAATGCCTCCACTTTTTCAATGCCTGAATGATGGCATAGAACTCTTTGTTGTACGTGGAGTACTTCAATTTTGCATCATCCAGCTTCTCGCTGTAATATGCAACAGGTCTATCATCCTGACTCAAAACCCATCCAACAGCGTACCCACTGGCATCACACTTCACTTGGAAGGTTTTCTGGAAATCTGGCAGCACCAGAATTGGCTGCTCAGTTATCTTCCGCTTCAACAAATTGAAGCTCCTCTCAGCCTCGAATGTCCACTAGAAAACCTTATGCCTCTTCTTCACAGTATCCATCATTGCAGCACTGATTCCGTTGAAATTTCTAATGAATTTTCTGTAGAAGCTCGCCAAACCATGGAAGCTCCTTACCTCAAAAACATTTCTCGGCGATGGCCAATTCCTGATTACATTCACCTTCTCAGGATCCATCTTCAACTCATTTGCCGAGATTACAAAACCCAGATATATGAGTTCCGTCTGCATGAAGGAACACTTCTTCAAATTGATCAGCAGCTTTTCCTGCTGCAGTCTTCTCATTACTATGGCCAAATGTCTCAAGTGTTCTTCCCTGGTTTTACTGAAAATCAGTATATCGTCCAGGTACACCACCACAAATTTGCCAATGAATTCCCGCAGGACTTCATTCATCAGCCTCATAAAAGTGTTGGGTGCATTTTTCAAGCCAAACGGCATGACCAGCCATTCGTACAAACCCTCGTTTGTCTTGAATGTTGTTTTCCACTCATCTCCCTCTCTCATCCAGATCTGATGATATCCGCTCTTGAGATCTATCTTAGAAAAATAGTTTTCCCCACTCAGGCAATCCATCAAGTCATCCATTCTCGGTAATGGAAACCTGTACCTGATGGTGATCTTATTTATGGCCCTGGATTCTGTACACATTCTCCAGCCTCCATCCTTCTTTGGACTCAGTACCATTGGAATGGCACACGGACTTAGACTCTCCCTCACCAGTCCTTTGTCCTGCAGATCTTGAACCTGCCTTTTGACCTCCTCATTCTCCTGAGGTGTCAACCTGTACGCTGCCTTATTTGGCAAACTTGCTCCGGGTATGAGGTCGATGTGGTGACTCACACTCCTCATCGGTGGCAACGAATGAGGTAGTTCGTCCACGATGATATCAGTGAACTCTCCCAGCAGTTGTTGAATCTCCTCTGGTAAGTCGTCCACTCTTGTGCTTGTCAGGACAATTCTCGGCTTCCTAACAACAAAGAAATGTGGATCTTCATCCTTCTCCAGCTCTGTGAGAAACTCTTTCCCACTCATGAGAAGTATCGTGCTGCTAACTTCTGGTTTCACTTCTTTATCCTTCATCGGCATCAACGTGTGTGTTTTCCCATCCTTCTCCAAGGTGTATGTGTTCATTCTCCCATCATGAACAACATGTCTATCATACTGCCATGGTCTTCCCAACAAAACATGACAGACATCCATGGGAATGACATCACACAGGATTTCATCCCTATATTCACCCATTTTAAAATTGACCAAGCATTGTTTTGTAACACGTACCTGGTGTTCTTTATACAACCATGTCACTTTGTAGGGACTCGGGTCTTTGCGCGTCATCAGCTCCAATTTCTCCACCATCTCGGTCGAAATGAGATTGTCTGTGCTCCCACTATCCACTATGACCTTGCATTTCCAGCCCTGGGTCTTGCAAGTCATTCGAAACAGTCAGCATCTCTGAGCTGTGTCCTCTATCTCCTTCTCAGGTTTTAAAAGGATCTTGTGCACTGTCAGCGACCTTCCACTTTCGCTACCTTCATCCTCCCCGTCACGCCTCTGCGCCTCAGCGACGTGAGCTCTTCCTCCGTCCATCTTCCTCTCTGGACAGTCCACGGATTTATGACCGTCTTTACCACATGTGAAACATGTGATAACTCCTCCTCTGCCTCTTCCTCTACCTCGGGTAAGAGGAAATGTATTTGCATCAGCATATCCCCCTTGCTGATCATCTTGCTGCCTCCTCGGCTCAGCATTTTGCTGCCTCTGCTGTGAGGTTCCACCTCTTTCAGCTTTACCCTGAGGCTTCTTCCAATCCTTTTTGGGCTTCTGCATCCGTTCTTGGGCAACAACTTTGCCTCTAGGCTGGCTTCGGCCTCGCCCTCGCTGACCTTGCTTGTGGTTCAGCTTTTCTTCTGCCTTCAGAGCCATCTGGTACGCATCCTCAACTGTTCAAATGGTCAACATACTAAATTCATCCTGAATGTCGTACCTGAGACCATTTAGGTATCTCGCCACCTTTTCGTCATCACTCTCCCGATGACTAGCTCGAATGTTGAGCCTATAAAATTCCTCGGTGTACTCCTTCACCGTCATCAACTTTTGTCTCAGGTTCTGCATGCACCTAAACAGAGTGATCTGGTAATCCCTCGGAATGAACTTCGCCTTCATCTTGGCGATCATCCGATCCCAGCTTTTGATCTTCTGTTTGCCTTTAGAACGCCTGTCTGCCTGCAGCTCATCCCACCATAAGGCTGCATGTCCTTTCAGCTTCGTGACGGCATGCCTTACTTTCTTGTCCTCTTCGATGTCCTCATAATTGAAGTAGGTGTCGAGTGCTCGGATCCAATCCAGCAACTCCTCAACATTTAGACTCCCCTCATAAGTCAGGATGTCCATTTTAGTCTTCGAGCTCATCCTCGAAATAGCTCTGATCAACCTCTCTGTCGAGGCATCTTCTGCTGAGACCTCTTCTTCAGCATGCCCAGCTTCCTCTTCAACCTCGGAATCGCTGAACTCTACTGCACCAGCTCCTCGCCTCTGTGCAGTCTCCATCTCCTTGCACCCTCGACGGCACGGTCGCCCCTCCAGGACCTTCTCTTTCCCCGCGGCCCGAAGAGTCAATGCTCTTCCAACTCCCTCGGGAGTTCTTTACCCACAGTCTTCTTAGCAATCTCCTCTTCGCATATCGTGAGATTGGGTCTCGCGATATCGTGAGGCTTGCAGCACTGTCCTCGTGCAATCAAACACCGAACCCCGATCCCCGATGGTCAACGGTCAACCTCGGGGTATCGCTGTTCGCGATGTCGAACCCTTGTATTTCAAATCCCCGAGTGTCAGGGTGCCGATGCCACGTGTTATACCCCACACAGCCTCCGTGGGACCCCTCGCGACTCGGGACTTCGCTATCTCTCCGTGCTCCCTTCGACTTCGAAGACGCCGAAGTGCCGAATCCCGACTCCTCGGGATCTCGTGCCACCTGTCCCTCCTATGATCGACGGCTCTGATAAAATCGGGGAATCGCAACTCGCGATTTCAACGTGCATATAACTCCTGCACTCACCAACCCCGACTCACCGATATGAAATGGAAATGGACCCTCCCTATGCTCGAGGGTTAACCTCCTCGCTCCTTCTTCCAGATCCAACGATCCACGAGACTTCGTGAGTCTTCACGACAATTTCAAGTCGTCGCTTCTCTTCCTCTATGAAGAAATCTCTGCTCCACCACCTTCGTCCTGTGCGACCTCCACTGGGGTCGATTCCATAGTGAACCAAAGGAACTATCCCTCCTGAGCTTTTATCAACTCGGACTCCTTCAAGGATTCCTCGAACACGCTCCCTGTGCTCGGTCTTCAATCACCTCCAAAAGTGATGAAGTCTTCCGGCTCCTATGCATTCACGCTCACAACAGTTTCGACCTTCCCCTTCTCATACTTTCCCCTGAGACTCCAGTTCGACCTGCACTCACCTGCACGTCTCGAATAACTCAAAATGACTCGGAGTAATAGAGAACAAAAGTTCAACTGCTTAGTCTCCTTGACACACTCTATGCAGAGGAATTCAACTGCACTCTATGCAGGAATCTCCTGGCTTAAGCAGAGAAACAATTGAAACTCGTTCCCTCACTCTCTCAGGTTTCGAACCTGATATGCAATCACATAAGCAGCATATAAAAGATAAGCATAGAAAGACGCAAACATGCACAAGCATAGTATCAACAACACACAGAGATCAAACACGTCCATGGAATTGAATCAAATCTCTTCCTATTAATTCAATAACTGTACATGGAGGTTTCTTCACAACTCTCTGCTCTGCTCTTTCTTTCAATGCTGATGCTTGATAATAATACAATGATACAAGGGAGGGTGTCTATACTCCATTTTCCCTCTCGAAAGGTGACTGTCTAATCTACAATAAATTTCTATCTAACAGCCTTAATAGTCTTAAATTCCTTCCTATCTATAACATAATACAAGTGTGCCCGGCTTTGAATGCCTTTTGTTAAATGGCGGCGCAACAATACCAAGGAAAAATTCAGAATCTGGAGTTTGTTGTCTCGTCCAGCTGTCTCCCTTGTCTCCGCGCGTGCTGGCTCGCTTGGCGAGTTGTAGATGCTCCTGCATCATATTTCATTTTTCAAAAACAAAAGTTTAATAATAGATACATTGTTGGGGGGGAAATAACTCATTATCATTCCTTTCATGTTTAAGGAACACACTGTTAAACAATTGCCAAATTGACATATCAAATCTGAATAAAAAAAATTTGAAAAATAGTCAATGGAAAGCTAACAAAATTCTTGACAAGTTTTGTTTTTATTGTAAAGTGAAATTCTAAATAAAAAAAATATTTGTGTATGCCAGAAGTTGAAGAACTTCTGAAAATATAGTTTTTTTTCTCATAAAACAAGCAAAATAGACACCCATCTTCATGATTTTACCCTATGGAGATATTAAGAGAAACACTTTCTCTAGTCAATTGATAAATTTATGGAGAATAGGTCCAATTATAGATCACATTTAGAAATTTCAAAATATAAGTCTCAGAGTAAAGAACATTCCAGAGATTAATTTGTGAGAGCTCTTTATGGGCACTTTAAAGGAGAGTATTCAACATGAAGTGAGTATCTTGGAACCAAAATACTTGGAACATGCTTTCAATGTGGAAAGAAAAGTTTAAAGTAAAAATATGGCTACTAGAAGGGTGGCCACTAACAAATTTAGAGAGCACCATGTTACATCTCCTAGCCTCACTCAATCTACAAGGTTGACACCTCAAAAAATGGATGAAAGAAGAACAAAGGGACAATGTTTCAATTGTGAAAGTAAGTACAATAAGGGGCATAAGTGTGTGTTATATAGTTATTTGCCACTTGTTCACTCGATGGGAATCATCTAGGGGTTAGTAGTCTGAACCAGTGAATTATACCACTTTTCCCCTGACTTTGCAGTGTCTTTTTGCCTGGTCGTCAATTACCCTTTTACAGCCCGTGACTAGAAAGTATTGGTCGCTCCCTATCCTCTTGCATAGAGTGACTATTCACTCCCTGCAAGAATGTAGGCCACGACCGGTTCTGTTACTCCCTATTTAGAATTGGTTTTGGGATATGATATTAAATCCCATATTTTTCATGGTTTGACCTTGAGAAGCTTTTCATCTTGAGCATGGAGATATTATCAGATTAACCTTTGATCTTATCTTTACTATCAAATAAATAATGGGGGTCTCTCATGGGAAAAGAGAGGAGAAAGCAGAAACCAAACGTATTCTAGTGGTTTGATTACAGAGCTTGGGAAAGGACTGCATCAACTTCTTTATAAGGTGTAATCCATTTGTTTTATCATTAGAATATGTACAAGATGTTTCCCTCTACTTGGGTGTGTATGTAATTGTTATATTTCCTTGTGGAGAATTAATGTTTTCATGTGTTATGATACATTATTAGATCTATCACTAATTGATACATGACTAGTTTGATCTTGTGAATGGTTTTTTGTGTCTCTATGTGTGTGCAAATCTAATCTTATAAGAGTGAAGGACATCTTTGTGAAAGATAACAGCTAAGGAGCATGCAGGAACAACCGTCGGATCATCAAGTAAGCCTTTTGTTTCGTCAACTTGTAGATTATTTTCATGTATGAATTAGATCTAGGAAAATCTTTAGTTTACATCTCTATTATGTCTTAGGTCTAGGAAGAGCCTAAGGGAGGTATCTCATGCAATGTTCATTTACCCTACAATAGACTGGCGACTTTGTTGGAGAATTTATTGTTGTTTAGTCAGTTTCTTCCTCAACTTTTGAATTCAAATTCTCAAGATATTTGTTTATTGTAAGCCCCATTCTTTGTTCTTGATCTTTCAGTAAGTATTTTCCATGGCTATTTGAAAGTTTTTAGTCTCAGATCTGATAGATATGGTTAAGATCTATTACTTTTTGTAGTTGCATGATCCTGGTCACGGGTTATCCATTCCCACAGAGTAACCAAAACCTTATGTTCGCTAGTTTTTCCATTGCAGGTAACGTCCACCCCCTTTTGGTCACTTGTTTCTCCATTGCAAAGAGCGACCACCCTGAAAATTACACTACTAGGAGCCACCAAGACCTTGTGGCCACCCTCCATCCCTCTATAGGGAGTGACCAGTGCTTTGTGGTCTCCCTATGGTCATTAATAGGGAGTGGCCAGGCTCTAAAATCCATTTTTGAAGGGGCATCCTTTAAAAAATTCTCAGATATGGGTCTTCCCTTTCTTCCACCCCTCCAGATCTCTCTAAGATATGTCCTAGTAGTTATTGCTGCAACATTTGTCTTGTGTGCCATTTTGTTTATTTGATTAAAATCATTATTTGTTTTGTGGATAGAGTTTAGGTCATCTAATCTCATTCCCTCGGGATTTTAGCGTTGATGGTACTTTTGTGAAAGAGTCCACTTGTTTTTAAAAATATTTTGGGTGTTCCTTTATATTTTCTTCCAATGCTTAAACAAAGCCAAGTCTCTCAATTTTCATCTCATCTTAGAGTGAAAACCTTTTTCAAGTTACTTGAAAAACTTTTTTTTACCTTTGAAAGCCTAGGTTTTGTGTTTAATACATTCTTGTGTTTGAATGTTTTCTTGGGTGTTTTCCATAGTCAGAGCGTCTTGGTATATAGTTGACAAGGGATTGTTTTTGTTTGGGATTTCAGAAACATTTATGTGGTAGTTTGGCATCATTCCTCTTTCCATTTAAAGAGACAAATTGAAAAATTGCATGATATTAAGTGTTTGTTTATATTATGAAGAAAATAACTCTTCTCCTTCTCGTAGATAGAATTCATTGAAAATAAAACATTGTATTTCACTATTTTTTCATTCTATTGGAGTTGAGTCTCACACATCATTAGTTTCATCTATGTGTGCCTTTCTGAGTAAAAATGACCATTAAAATCAACCAACGCATTAATAGCATTAAGTAGACATTTATGTTTATAGTACACCAACAGTAGTTTAGAGATAGGGTCTTTGGACTAGGAAAAGTGAGTAGATTGTCCAAGACTACTAAACAAGATTGTAGAACATTAAAGAGTGATAAATCCAACTGTCGTATAGGCATAGCCTAGAACCCCTTATAACACAAGGGCTAAACACGAGATCATGTGTGGAAGAGAAAGGAAGATTACCCCTCCAAAGCTTGACCAATCATAGTGGAAAGAATGTATATTGTGGGTGGATTTGTGTCATTATCAAGGAATGTTGATCCATAGTTTGGTTCGATTGCTTCCTTTTCAAATTCTTTCTCCAAGTCTTCTAGATTTATCAAATTCTCTAGATTCTCAAGAACTTCAAATTGATTATTTCTTGAGGTGGGAAAACCCTCTTGGTATGTTGTAAACCAAGAAAACCTCTTACACTAATAATTGTTGTGGCTTCTTAATACCATATTGAACTCAGGTTCTTCTCTCGTCTTTTTCTTTGACAAAGGCTACTCCTCTTGGGTTTTTGGACAAATTTTGGAAAAATGTCCATAAACATGACAAATATTACACGTGAATGGAATATGTTCATAATATAGGATTCGATGATGGCTCCACCCATCAATATTGATTTGCAAATCCTTTAGAATACCCTTCTCCAAGTCCACTTCCATGCATAATCTTGCACAAGGAATGTTGATTCATAGTTTGGTTCGATTGCTTCCTTTTCAAATTCTTTCTCCAAGTCTTCTAGATTTATCAAATCCTCTAGATTCTCAAGAACTTCAAATTGATTATTTCTTGAGGTGGGAAAACCCTCTTGGTATGTTGTAAACCAAGAAAGCCTCTTACACTAATAATTGTTGTGCCTTCTTGAGACCATCTTGAACTCAAGTTCTTCTCTCGTCTTTTTCTTTGACCATCTTGTAACATCCCGCTCTGGCGCACTGAGAAACTTATTCTTTGAGGACACTTGCTCGCAAGTGATCTAGACTTTTATGATGTTAAAACATTTATCCTTGATTCTGATGCATTATGATAGATAACATGATGTTTACTGCTTTGACGTAGACATGTGTTGTTGATTCATTTTTATTGAGTGTGCAGGGTTTTGGACCTTGAGGATGCAAAGGCATCGGTGGAACCCCTTGGACTCCGGATTGAGTCAGGGAGTGTGCTATTTGGGTTGATTTATTACTATGATATTTCATGGATTTGATGATATGATGTTGACATGTTCTGACACGATTGTTGATGATGCAGGCTGACGATAGCTTGCCGACCAGACTCACATATGGAGTAAAGGGGCCACACACGATATCCAGAGAGGTTGAGGGAGAGGTGTGGACAGCAGCCCTGCCACAGCCTACTAGCACTCTCATCGTGGCTCGAACTGTAGGTTAACGATTACCTAGTTCGAGAGGATCCACGATGCCGTGAGGGCAGACTGTGACAGTCTCTCACGATGATTCTAAGGGGCATGCAATAAGGCGGGGGCCTTATTCCTTAGAGCCCTTAGTCTCCCACAAGTTCACTTGGCAGAGTGTTGACTCCAGGGGTTATAGATGTCTACCAATTAGTCAAGTTGGCGAGTGGCACCCTTGGAGCACATGGTGCATCCTGAAGGGCACGTCGCGCAAAAGAACCACAAGAAGCGAGTGGCACCCTTGGAGCACGTGGTGCATCCTGAAGGGCACGTCGTGCAAAAGAAACGAATGAGGCGAGTGGCACCCTTGGAGCACGTAGTGCGTCCTGAAGGGCACGTCGCGTTGATGATGATGAAGAAACGAACCTAGATGTCCCTAAGACTTTAACGCCTTAAGAAATCCTTAAACAACTTCCCTAACCAAGTGTCGCCCAGTTCAGAATCTAAGTCCTAAGTCTAAAACTTTTCTAGGGTAAAAATTTAGTCTAACCTTAAGAAAAAGACCCTAGAATAAAAATAACAATTTACACAAAAACCCACTTAAGTAATAGTTGGGTCATCATAAAATTCTTGGGGTAAATGACAAGAGTAAGAATTAAATTAAAACTAATGGTTTTAAAATTTTACAAAGAAAAAATTATTTCCTAACTTGTGAAAGTACAAAAGATATTAAATAAATAATAAATGGGAAAGATTTAATAGCGCAACTGCCATTCCGGGCTTTAATAAAAAGGGGAAAGAAGGGCATAATAAGAATTAGGAAACTAAGTAATGGAGAAAACTTAATAAAGGAAAGATGGGAACTTATGGTAAAAAGAAAGGTCAACATAGTAAGGAATCTGCATTTAAGAACCTGCTAATCTGAGCTAATTTAGTAACATCTTCTTTTTAGGAAAGTATTTAAAACATGTAAGGGGATCTAGGAACACCTAGGAGTAAATTTAGGAGCAAATCTAGGTGGGTGAGGGATTTGGCACAATTAATAAATTTAAAGAAATTATCTATTGGAGAAAAGAGGGGGATGGACGACACTTGTGCAATGGAGAATATTTCGAATATTTTATTAAAACTTAATTTAAAATGTGAATTAGGAAATTCGGTGGGTCTCAAAACTCTATAAAAGAAAAGGGAGATGAAGAAGAAAGGGATCGGTTGTTAGCGTAACGTTACGCTGCCGGATTTGTGACTTGACTGATTACTTGTGAAGAGTTGGGATTTTCCAGCTCGGATTGGAGTGGTAGCTCGACCTTGCGAGGCGAGCTGGGAAGCTAGACTTACGATCTGGATAGTGTGTGGCCCCTTTGTGGCTCGGGGGGCTAAGGGGGAAGCAGAGTACCCCTAGTGATTGGTTGGGAGGTACCGGTGAGGTCTCGACGGTCAGCGAGCAGCAGTGGAAAGGAGCACGGGACGTCATTCGAGGCAGGCGTTAGGCAACGATATGATATTTTATTTGGTAGTGTAGAATGCATACTATTTACTTCGGCTATTATAACTATAACTGTTTTAAAAAGGAACGTTAATGGCGTTGCCTCCCCTTTTGTTGTGCGTTTTTACCTTGCTAATTATTCTTCGCGCCTTGGCTGCTAAAATCTCTGCGGGCATTTCAATAACCCTTTTTGGTTGATGCGCTCTCCTGCTATGCTTCACGTTTTTATATTGACTGCGTTTTTATGCTTGGATCTGGATGAGGAGTATAAATGAATTCGGCATGTTATACTAGTATTGTCTTTTTCTTTCCTTCATGTTTTTATCTTGTTGGACTTGTCTGCGCATTTCCTCCTTAACTGTGTTTAATTACCCTGAATATAATTGATGACGAAGTTCCATCTCTGTGATTTTTATATTAGTTTAAGATAAAATATTTTTTCTCAGCGTCTCCTTTAGGATATAAACTTAGCGGACCAAATCTTGACAGTATAAACTCAGCGATTTTTGGAGGTTTAACTCGACATTTTTGTTATATTTCCTTACGATCTGGTGGAGTTAAATGTTAGGTTTTGGATAGAGATTCCTTGCGTTGGGTTTGTCATTCTGGAAATTTAATTTTCTTCTGGCAATTCAAATCGTTCTGGAAATTTAGATCGTTCTGGCAATTTAAATCGTTCTGGCAATTTAATTCATTCTGGCAATTTAATTCGCTTCTGGCAATTCAAATCGTTCTGGAAATTTAAATCGTTCTGGCAATTTAATTCATTCTGACAATTTAATTCGCTTCTGGCAATTCAAATCATGCTGGCAATTTAAATCGTTCTGGCAATTTAATTCGTTCTGGCAATTTAAATCATTCTGGCAATTTAATTCATTCTAGCAAGTTTAATTCATTCTGCAATTTAATTCTTGGCATTTTGTTTTTGGTAAATTGATCTGAGAACTCAACCCTTGGTATCATGGGCAATCGATTTTACTGTTAAGAGCAACTTCATTTCCGAGCAGAAATTTAGAATTTAACTGTTGGCCGCCATTTCAATTGATACCAATATCGTTAGGGTTGAAGTTAGCTTATTTTTTGTGCTAGTTCGAATACAGTGAAGATTCCCTTCTCATGCATGGAACTGGAACCCATATGCCTTGGTGCATTTACCTCAACCTTTGAACCTTTTTCTTTCTCTCTCCGCAGACCTCCTGAATCCTCATTCTCAGTTCTACTAAAGCCATCCTTCCGATCAGGTGAAACCTCGGTGTCTCTAATAGATAACCAGTTAAATCAACCTTCTCCAAGCAGCTCCCACGGAATCATTGTAAACTAGCAAATCGTCCCATTCAAAAACAATTATTACTCCATACATGGCGTGACATCCGTGCACCTTTCTAATGCTTGCCTTAAACGATTTTTGAATAATGCTTAATTGGTGGATTTTAGTTTTAAAACGCTCCTTGCTTTTAGAAGGATTCTGGACTTTAGATTTCCGATTTTAGAAGCATATTGCTTATTAGGCTGAATTGGATATTCAGATTTTAAACAATGATTATTGCGTGCTTGACGATTTTAGAATGTGGCTTACATAGTAGAATATTGCTTAAATGTTGGTTTCAACTGTTCATCATCCTTGAATTGATTTGATTGAGTTTAATGAATTTTGAATGTTGCGAAAGTTTGGCTTTCTAATTACATATTAAAGTCAAATTCTTGCCTTAATTAATAAATCATAACTAATCCCTTTTTCTCAAATGAATGAGTTAATAGATGGGGATATTGCGTTAATTATAAATAAATGATTCTGCCTTAATGAATAGTCTTCAACCATTCATTATTCTGGATTAGATTTGATTAATTTAGTGATTTTAGATGTTGCGTCATTTATGGCATTATAATTAGAGATTAATGTTAATTTTGCTTGGATGATAAATCCCATGTTTCATTCTTATTTTTAATAAATGAGTTAAGTTGATTCAGCATATTACGTTAACTATAAATTAAACGTATGGTTCTTGCCTTATGAAGAAGGTTATGTTAGGCATATATAACTTATGAATGTGAGCTCCTTATTATGTACATGCAATGGTTTTGTCGTGTAAGGTTAACTCTGTTTTAGGGTAATGTTATCGTAGCATAAGACAACGTAAGGTTAGTGTTAGATAATAGGGAGGTATTTTTATATTGGTTTGCAAACTGATTACAATAATCCATGCAATGTTGATTACGTTGTAGGGAAATGATACTGCAATATAAAACAATTGTAATGATGATGTTAGCTATTAGGGAATGAAGTTTTATGTTAATATTGCAGGTGGTCAGATGTGTGATTACCTTGTTGTTAAGTAAGGTGCTTGAATTCCCTTATTCTAGATGGTTGAATGATGATTATGGTACTATTGTGCAATTAGACTTCTCGCCACAATTTGAGTTTTAGATTTTAGACTTGTGCGCAATAGGAATTTATGTAATAATGAATCATGGATCCCCATGTTCTCTTGCATTATAGATTTATCAATGATTATTGGAATAACAACCCTTGCACCATGTACAGAGAGTGAATGTTTTAATGCACCAATAAATATTAATGATGATGGATTGATTTAGAGCTATATTATTACTACATGGTTAATTAAAGTTAATGTATGATGGTTAATAGTAAGAAGTACTCTCATCCTTGGTCAAACGAAATGTGGTTGATAGAAAAAATCTTAGTTAATCATTGGTGTTTGTTGATTTAGCATTTTATTTGCTTGGTCTGTTGTGTCGGGCGGGATGTAGACACCTCCATGTTCCTCAGAACAGTCGCCAGCCCTGAGACCTTAAATGGTTAAAATCGATGGGAACGTGGGCTTGAGCATTGCTTATGTGTCTTGGAGGTCCTAACCATTGCAGGGTAGGATGGATGGGTAGTCAGTCTGGCCTTCTTATAAGTGATCGTCGTTAATGCATGCAGTTGTCTGTGGTACGTCATATGTTGTCTTGTTGTGTTCGTCGTAGGGTTACTAGTTTCTGCCTTAGCAGACGGCCAGGAGCCTATCTGACATTCTCTCTCTCCGGAGTAGAGAACTAAGATTAAACGCCCTACTTTCCTGTGCAGAAATAGTAAAATCTACTACTACGGATTCTTCCTTTTGTGTTCGTACTGTACTTAACCCAGTATGTCGTTTAATGCTTGCAGTTACTTGTTGTGCACCTTATGTCTTCTTGTTGTGATCATCGTGGTTGCATATTGTTAGTCATCGAGTGGCGACGTAGAGTTAAGTGTGTCTGTTTCCTTTTTACACGCGCGCACATACCTTAAACAAAAAAAAAAAAAAATTGCACTTGTGAAAGAGTTGTGGTCGTAATGAGGTGGTTCATTACATATGGTATCAGAGCGGGTTCGACCCGCGACTTGGGATTCACTATGGATTTCGTTGACATTATTAGATTAATTATACTATTGTTGATCGAGTTGATTGTGTGCATGCAGGTAATCATGGTTAGAGGACACCACGGAGGCAGACGACGGGGTGCTAGAGGAGGAGGCGTGACGCCTCCAGTAGCATCCACGCCTGAGGGGTCTAACCCCCAGGGAGGCGAGTAGGTTTTCGGACAGGAGAAGATAGAAGTTGGAAATGTTGTTGGCATGATGAGATCCTTTCAACGCATGTCTGAGGCACTGATCAGCTGATTGGACAGAGACGAGGCCAGGGCATCGGCACCCGCTGAGGTTCCGCCATGTGCATCGGCCGTTACAGGTAGCATTCACCGTGAACTCGAGAAGGTTAAATTTCTCGAGTTCTTTGGTGCCCCGGATGGCGCCGCCGCCGAGGCATGGTTGGAGAATATGGCGATGTGCTTTGCACTTCGCGATTATACCTCCAACATGAAGGTCCGCATGGCAGTCTTTCAACTAAAGGGGAGCGCTCTTCTATGGTGGAAGACAGTCTTACCGCAGCTGAACATGGTCGTCGACGACGTGTCATGGGAACTGTTCGAGGAACGGTTCCGAGAGAGGTATCTTTTAGAGGAATTCATTGAACTTCAGCTCAATGCGTTCAACGCTTTACGATAGGGATGTCGTACGGTGCCCAAGTACGAGGCACGTTTTATGGAGCTTCTCCGGCATGCTCCACACCTTAACACTAAGAAGCTCAAGGTCAACAGGTTCGTGTTTGGCCTTAATGGCAGCCTGCGTGCAAAGGTTAGGATCTTGATGCCTCAAACCTTGCATGATGTCGTCCATAAGGCCCTCATAGCAGAGGAGGATCTTATCAGTGGGGATCTGACTAGGACTCCAGCAAGACCAGCAGGGCAGGGTTCATCTGGTACACCGCAGCATCAGACACCAGCAAGACATACGCCGAGATATCGTGGCTTCCGGAGGGGATCCACTTTCACTACACCCAGACGACCGCCGCCTCAGCAGCGGACACCTTATCGGGGACCATGTCATCAACAGCAGCGTCGCCCGCAGCAGCAGCAATTTAGGCTTGTTCAGCAGAACAGACCTGGGTTCCAGGCCGGTGGGCCGTCATCTTCTACTTCGGGTACCCAGACTACTGGGCCAAAGAAGGGGTGTTGGATGTGTGAGGAGCCACGCTACCAGCGAGACTGTCCTGTGGAGAGGACCAGAGCGTCCGGATCAGCTGGACCCACTATAGTGGGAGATATGGGCAAGGCCCATCGGATTCATGCAGCGGTGAATAAACGCCAGGCAGAGCCCCATTCGACTGTGCTCGAGATGACAGGTACTGTCGTTGACCAGACCCTTAGTATTTTGATAGACCCAGGTGCTACTGAGAGTTTCATTTCTGGTGCAGCGCTAAAAAGGATTAAGGTAAAGGCAGTCGAACAGGACGAGTTTAGCTTCGTAGAGATGGCTTCAGGAGCCAAACATAAGGTTGGAGGAAAGGTTACGGGTTGTGCCCTTAACCTGAGAGAGTTTGTCACGAGGGTCAACTTGTACGTCACGATCTTAGGATCTTATGACATTGTGATTGGTATGGATTGGTTGGAATCGCATGA
The DNA here is from genome assembly GCA_032191745.1 of Picea mariana. Classification (NCBI taxonomy): domain Eukaryota; kingdom Viridiplantae; phylum Streptophyta; class Pinopsida; order Pinales; family Pinaceae; genus Picea; species Picea mariana. The sequence continues at coordinate 448,027 of JASDQU010102000.1, forward strand.
GGTAATACTCAATTGTAAGGTGAAACGGTTGATATTGGTCGATGATGAAGGACAGAGACGTGTGATTGTAGGACGGAACCAGGGAGTATCCCTGAGGTTTGTCTCTTCCTTACAGTTACGGAAGAGTATGTGCAAGGGGTGCAAGCTTTATGTGATCCTCGCGCTAAACAAAAAGGGAGTAGCGGAAGGTCTAGAACACCTTCCGGTGGTGAAGGAGTTTGCGGACGTATTTCCAGAGGAGTTGCCTGGGATGCCGCCGAAAAGGGAACTGGAGTTTACCATAGACCTGAAACCAGGGACCGAACCGATAGCAAGAATGCCTTATTGGATGTCGACCCCGGAGTTGCAAGAGTTGAAAATGAAACTAAAGGAGTTGTTGGACCTGGGACTGATACGCCCTAGTGTGTCACTGTGGGGTGCACCATTTATTTTCATATGAAAGAAGGATGGATCATGGAGGCTTTGCATTGACTTCCGTCAACTGAACAAGGTTACAATCAAGAATCAGTATCCCTTACCAAGAATTGATGATCTGTTTGATCAAATGAAGGGTGCGACGGTGTTCTCCAAGATCGATTTTTGATCTGGGTATCACCAGTTACAGATCAAGGAGTATGACGTCCCTAAGACTGCCTTTAAGATGAGATTTGGACATTATGAGTTTATTTTTTTACCGTTTGGACTGACAAACACCCCAGGGGTATTCATGAGTTTGATGAACGGGGTGTTCCGCGAGTACTTGGACAAGTTCGTCCAAGTATTCATTGAAGATATTTTGATCTACTCTCGGACGACGGAGGATCATGACGAGCACTTTTGCTTGGTACTACAGTGTCTGCGAGAGCACAAATTGTATGGGAAGTTGTCCAAATGCTCTTTTTATCAATCGAGGATTCACTACTTAGGGCATGTCATCTCCGGCGAAGGCATCATCGTGGATCCAGCAAAGGTTGAGGCTATTACGGAATGGCCTGCGCCAACGAATGTCACTGAAGTGGATAGTTTTATGGGATTAGAAGGATACTATCGACAGTTTGTCAAGGGATTTTCGAAGATAGCAAATCCGATCACGGAATTGCAGAAGAAAAACAAGAAGTTTGTTTGGACCGAGAAATGTGCGGAAGCATTTCAAAGGCTAAAACAGTTGTTGACCACAGCGTCGATACTAAAGGTCCCTGACATGGACGCAGACTTCTTGGTATGCACTGATGCATCGAAGGAAGGTTTAGGCGGAGTCTTGATGCAAGACGGACGAGTGATTGCTTACATTTCAAGGAAATTGAGAAGGCATGAGGAGAACTACGCGACGGATGATTTGGAGTTATTAGCCATCATATATGCCTTAAAGGTTTGGAGACACTACCTTGTTGGGCGAAAATTTGAATTAAAGACTGATCATTGTGGGTTGCAACACATATTCATGCAAAGCGACCTGAACGCATGACAATGGCATTGGTCGGAATTGCTTAGCGAGTATGACTTCGATATTACTTACATAAAGGGAACAGTGAACCGAGTGGCAGATGCTTTGAGTCAGAGACCCTACATCTTCTCGGTGTTTCCTCTTCAGACGAACTTATGTGAGAAAATTCTCACTTTACATCGTGACGACGAATGGTACAAGGAGGTCGAGGGTTTTATCGAACAAAACACGATGATGGTACCAGGATATGAGGGATATTCATTTGATAGCGATGGTTTATTGAGGTTTAGAAGTCAGATTTACATACCACCAAACGAACAGTTGAGGATGTTGATCCTGAGCGAGGCTCATAGAGCAGTTTACATGGCTCACCCAGGAGTCACGAAGATGAGGGCAGACCTTAAATCCTTATTCTTATGGAATGGAATGAAGGTCGACATAGTCAACTTTGTGGCTAGATGTCTAGAATGTCAGCAGGTAAAGGCTGAACATAGACACCCGACAGTATTACTTTAACCACATGCCATTCCGGAATCGAAATGGGAAGTTATTTCGATGGATTTTATTGTTGGATTGCCACTGATGGCAAGGAGACACGAATCGATTTTTGTAGTAGTTGACACTCTGAAAAAGAGTGCTCACTTTATTCCTATGCATACAACGTATCAGGCACCTGACATAGAGAGAGTTTTCATCAGTGAGATTGTGAAGCTGCATGGCGTGCCTAAGAAGATTATATCCGATTGAGCATCAGTGTTTACTGGACGATTTTGGATGAGTTTTCAAGAGGCCTTAGGAACCCAACTCAATTTTAGTACTGCGTATCACCCAGAGACTGACAGACAGACCAAACGAATGAACCAAACCTTGGAAGACATGTTGCGCATGTACATGATGAACCAACAAAAGCATTGGGAGGAATTCTTGCCTCTAGTAGAGTTTTCTTACAACAATAGTTACCAGAGCACCATTAAGATGGCGCCTTTTGAGTTTCTTTATGGGCGACCGTGTCGGACGCTCTTGAGTTGGGATCGGCTTGACGATAGGGTCCTAGTGGGACCCGAAGAGATCCAAGAAATGGAAGAGAAAATGAAAACCATAAGACAAAGGATTAAAAAAGCGCAGGATCGACAGAAGAGTTATGTCGATGCGCACCAAGTCGATTGTAGTTATGAGGTCGGCGATCGAGTCTTCTTGCGGGTAAAACCACATAAGAGTTCGATCAAGTTTGGAAAGGGAGCTAAACTCTCTCCTAGGTTCGTGGGACCTTTCGAGATTGTGGAGAGAAAGGGGCCCATGGCCTATCGACTAGCCTTTCCTGATTCTTGAGGCGTATGCACGATGTTTTTCATGTATCTGTTTTGAGACATTATATTAGTGATCCTGCACATGTGATTGACATGAGTTTCTTCTAGGTATCGAACGAGGGAGTGCTCACGGCTGAGCAAGTCCGCATTTTAGATCATCGCATTTGACAGTTACGACATCGAACGGTAGATCAGGTCAAGGTCCAGTGGGACAGTTATAGTCCACACTCGGCGACCTGGGAGGATGCATATGATATGCGCCAGCAGTTTCCATTTTTGTTTGATAGATAGACTTATGATACTGTGGTACTTTTATTTAGGCATTTATACTGAGAAACTTCAAGACGAAGTTTAGACCAAGAGGGGGTGTATGTAAAATCCCGCTCTAGCGCACTGAGAAACTTATTCTTTGAGGACACTTGCTCTCAAGTGATTTGGACTTTTATGATGTTAAAACATTTATCCTTGATTCTAATGCGTTATGATAGATAACATGATGTTTACTGCTTTGACGTAGACAGGTGCTATTGATTCATTTTTATTGAGTGTGCAGGGTTTTGGACCTTGAGAATGCAGAGGCATCGGTGGAACCCCTTGGACTCCGGATTGAGTCAGGGAAAGTGCTATTTGGGTTGATTTATTACTGTGATATTTCATGGATTTGATGATATGATGTTGACATGTTCTGACACGATTGTTGATGATGTAGGCTGATGATAGTTTGTCGACCAGACTCACATATGGATTAAAGGGGCCACACGATATCTAGAGAGGTTGAGGGAGAGGTGTGGACAATAGCCCTGCCACAACCTACTAGCACTCCCGTCGTGGCTCGAACTGTAGGTTAACGATTACCTAGTTAGAAAGGATCCACGATGCCGTGAGGGCAGACTGTGACAGTCTCTCACGAAGATTCTAAGGGGCACACAATAAGGTGGGGGCCTTATTCTTTAGAGCCCTTAGTCTCCCACAAGTTCACCAGGTGGAGTGTTGACTCCAGGGGTTATAGATGTCTACCAATCAGTCAAGCTGGCGAGTGGCACCCTTGGAGCACGTGGTGCATCCTGAAGGGCACGTCGC
>JASDQU010102000.1:451886-468624 GCA_032191745.1 Picea mariana
TGGGACAGTTATAGTCCGCACTCGGTGACCTGGGAGGACGCATATGATATGCGCCAGCAGTTTCCTTTTTTATTTGATAGATAGACTTATGATACTGTGGTACTTTTATTTTGGCATTTATACTGAGAAACTTCAGGACAAAGTTTAGACCAAGAGGGGGTGTATGTAACATCCCGCTCTAGTGCACTGAGAAACTTATTCTTTGAGGACACTTGCTCGCAAGTGATTTGGACTTTTATGATGTTAAAACATTTATCCTTGATTCTGATGCGTTATGATAGATAACATGATGTTTACTGCTTTGACGTAGACAGGTGCTATTGATTTAGTTTTATTGAGTGTGAAGGGTTTTGGACCTTGAGGATGCAAAGGCATCGGTGGAACCCCTTGGACTCCAGATTGAGTCAGGGAGTGTGCTATTTGGGTTGATTTATTACTGTGATATTTCATGGATTTGATGATATGATGTTGACATGTTGTGACACGATTGTTGATGATGCAGGCTGACGATAGCTTGTCGACCAGACTCACATATGGAGTAAAGGGGTCACACACGATATCCAGAGAGGTTGAGGGAGAGGTGTGGATAGCAGCCCTGCCACAGTCTACTAGCACTCCCCCCGTGGCTCGAACTGTAGGTTAACGATTACCTAGTTCGAGAGGATCCTTGATGCCGTGAGGGCAGACTGCGACAGTCGCTCACGATGATTCTAAGGGACGCACAATCAGGCGGGGGCCTTATTCCTTAGAGCCCTTAGTCTCTCACAAGTTCACTTGGCGGAGTGTTGACTCCAGGGGTTATAGATGTCTACCAATCAGTCAAGTTGGCGAGTGGCACCCTTGGAGCACATGGTGCATCCTGAAGGGAACGTCGCACAAAAGAACCACAAGAATCAAGTGGCACCCTTGGAGCACGTGGTGCATCCTGAAGGGCACGTCGTGCAAAAGAAACGAATGAGGCGAGTGGCACCCTTGGAGCACGTAGTGCGTCCTGAAGGGCACGCCGCGTTGATGATGATGAAGAAATGAACCTAAATGGCCCTAAGACTTTAACACCTTAAGAAATCCTTAAACAACTTCCCTAACCAAGTGTCGCCCAGTTCAGAATCTAAGTCCTAAGTCTAAAACTTTTCTAGGGTAAAAATTTAGTCTAACCTTAAGAAAAAGACCCTAGAATAAAAATAACAATTTACACAAAAACCCACTTAAGTAATAGTTGGGTCTTCATAAAATTCTTGGGGTAAATGACAAGAGTAAGAATTAAATTAAAACTAATGGTTTTAAAATTTTACAAAGAAGAAATTATTTCCTAACTTGTGAAAGTACAAAAGATATTAAATAAATAATAAATGGGAAAGATTTAATAGTGCAACCGCCATTCTGGGCTTTAAGAAAAAGGGGAAAGAAGGGAATAATAAGAATTAGAAAACTAAGCAATGGAGGAAACTTAATAAAGGAAAGATGGGAACTTATGGTAAAAAGCAAGGTCAACATAGTAAGGAATCTGCATTTAAGAACCTCCTAATCTGAGTTAATTTAGTAACATCTTCTTTTTAGGAAAGTATTTAAAACATGTAAGGGGATCTAGGAACACCTAGGAGTAAATTTAGGAGCGACTCTAGATTGGTGAGGGATTTGAGACAGTTAATAAATTTAAAGAAAATATTTATTGGAGAAAAGACGGGGATGGATGACACTTGTGCGATGGAGAATATTTCGAATATTTTATTGAAACTTAATTTAAAATGTGAATTAGGAAAGTTGGTGGGTCTCAAAACTCTATAAAATAAAAGGGAGATGAGGAAGAAAGGGATCGGTTGTTAGCGTAATGTTACGTTGTCGGATTTGTGACTTGATTGATTACTTGTGAGGAGTTGGGATTTTCCAGCTCGGATTGAAGTGGTAGCTCGGCCTTGCGAGGCTATCTGGGAAGCTAGACTTACCATCTGGATAGTGTGTGGCCCCTTTGCAGCTCGGGGGGCTAAGGGGGAAGCAGAGTACCCCTAGTGATTGGCTGCGAGGTACCAGTGAGGTCTTGATAGTTGGCGAGCAAGAGAGGCAAGGAGCGCGGGACGTCATTCGAGGCAGGCGTTAGGCAACGATATGGACTTTTATTTGGTAGTGTAGAATGCATACTATTTACTTCGGCTATTATAACTATAACTGTTTTAAAAAGGAACGTTAATGGCGTTGCCTCCCCTTTTGCTGTGCGTTTTTACCTTGCTAATTATTCTTCGCGCCTTGGCTGCTAAAATCTCTGTGGGCATTTCAATAACCCTTTTTGGTTGATGCACTCTCCTGCTATGCTTCACATTTTTATATTGACTGTGTTTTTATGCTTGGATATGGATGAGGAGTATAAATGAATTCGACATGTTATACTAGTATTGTCTTTTTCTTTCCTTCATGTTTTTATCTTGTTGGACTTGTCTGCGCATTTCCTCCTTAACTGTGTTTAATTACCCTGAATATAATTGATGACGAAATTCCATCTCTGTGATTTTTATATCAGTTTAAGATAAAATATTTTTTCCCAGCGTCTCCTTTAGGATATAAACTTAGCGGATCCAAATCTTGACAGTATAAACTCTGGGATTTTTGGAGGTTTAACTCGGCATTTTTGTTATATTTCCTTACGATCTGGTGGAGTTAAATGTTAGGTTTTGGATAGATATTCCTTGTGTTGGGTTTGTCATTTTGGCAATTTAATTCGCTTCTGGTAATTCAAATCGTTCTGGCAATTTAAATCTTTCTGGCAATTTAATTCATTATGGCAATTTAATTCGCTTTTGGCAATTCAAATCGTTCTGGAAATTTAAATCGTTCTGGCAATTTAATTCATTCTGGAAATTTAATTCGCTTCTGGCAATTCAAATCGTTCTGGCAATTTAAATCGTTCTGGCAATTTAATTCATTCTGACAATTTAATTCTTTCTGGCAATTTAAATCGTTATGGCAATTTAATTCATTCTGACAAGTTTAATTCATTCTGGCAATTTAATTCTGGGCATTTCGTTTTTGGTAAATTGATCTGAGAACTCAATCCTTGGCATCATGGGCAATCGATTTTACTGTTAAGAGCAACTTCATTTTCGATCAGAAATTTAAAATGTAACTGCTCGCTGCCATTTCAATTGATACCAATATCGTTAGGGTTGAAGTTAGCTTATTTTTTGTGCTAGTTCGAATACGGTGAAGATTCCCTTCTCATGCATGGAACTGGAACCGATATGCCTTGGTGCATTTACCTCAACCTTTGAACCTTTTTCTTTCTCTCTCCGCAGACCTCCTGAATCCTAATTCTCAGTTTTGTTGAAGCCATCCTTCCGATCAGGTGAAACCTCTGTGTCTCTGATAGATAACGAGTTAAATCAACCTTCTCCAAGCAGCTCCCACAGAATCATTGTAAAATACCAAATCGTCCCATTCAAAAAAAATTATTACTCCATACATGTCGTGACATCCATGCACCTTTCTAATGCTTGCCATAAACGATTTTTGAATAATGCTTAATTGGTGGATTTTAGTTTTAAAACGCTCCTTGCTTTTAGAAGGATTCTGGACTTTAGATTTCTGATTTTAGAAGCATATTGCTTATTAGACTGAATTGGATATTCAGATTTTAAACAGTGATTATTGCATACTTGACGATTTTAGAATGTGGCTTACATAGTAGAATATTGCTTAAATATTGGTTTCAACTGTTCATCATCCTTGAATTGATTTGATTGAGTTTAATGAATTTTGAATGTTGCAAAAGTTTGGCTTTCTAATTACAAATTAAATTCAAATTCTTGCCTTAATTAATAACTCATAACTAATCCCTTTTTCTCAAATGAATGAGTTAATAGATGGGGATATTGCGTTAATTATAAATAAATGATTCTGCCTTAATGAATAGTCTTCAACCATTCGTTATTCTGGATTACATTTGATTAAGTTAGTGATTTTAGATGTTGCGTCATTTATGGCATTATAATTAGAGATTAATGTTAATTTTGCTTGGATGATAAATCCCATGTTTCATTCTTATTTTTAATAAATGAGTTAAGTTGATTCAGCATATTACGTTAACTATAAATTAAACGTATGGTTCTTGCCTTATGAAGAAGGCTATGTTAAGCATAGATAACTTATGAATGTGAGCTCCTTATTATGTACATGCAATGTTTTTTTCGTGTAAGGTTAACTCTGTTTTAGGGTAATGTTATCGCAGCATAAGACAACGTAAGGTTAGTGTTAGATAATATGGAGGTATTTTTATATTGGTTTGCAAACTTATTACAATAATCCATGCAATGTTGATTATGTTGTAGGGAAATGCTACTGCAATATAAAACAATTGTAATGATGATGTTAGCTATTAGGGAATGAAGTTTTCTGTTAATATTGCAAGTGGTCAAATGTGTGATTACCTTGTTGTTAAGTAAGGTGCTTGAATTCCCTTATTCTAGATGGTTGAATGATGATTATCGTACTATTCTGCAATTAGACTTCTTGCCACAATTTGAGTTTTAGATTTTAGACTTATGCACAATAGGAATTGATGTAATAATGAATGATGGATCCCCATGTTCTCTTGCATTATAGATTTATCAATGATTATTGGAATAACAACCCTTGCACCATGTACAGAGAGTGAATGTTTTAATGCGCCAATAAATATTGATGATGATGGATTGATTTAGAGTTATATTATTACTACATGGTTAATTAAAGTTAATGTATGATGGTTAATAGTAAGAAGTACTCTCATCCTTGGTTAAACGGAATGTGGTTGATAGAACGAATATTAGTTAATCATTGGTGTTCGTTGATTTAGCATTTTATTTGCTTGGTCTGTTGTGTCGGGTGGGATGTAGACACCTCCATGTTCCTCAGAATAGTCGCCAGCCCTGAGACCTTAAATGGTTAAAATCGATGGGAACCTGTGCTTGAGCGTTGCTTATGTGTCTTGGAGGTCCTAACCATTGCAGGGTAGGATGGATGGGTAGTCAGTCTGACCTTCTTCTGAGTGATCGTCGTTAATCCATGCAGTTGTCTGTGGTACGTCGTATGTCGTCTTGTTGTGTTCGTCTTGCTTGCATCTTGTTCGTCATAGGGTTACTAGTTTCTGCCTGAGCAGTCGGCCAGGAGCCTATCTAAAATTCTCTCTCTCCAGAGCAGAGAACTAAGTTTAAACGCCCTGCTTTCCTGTGCAGAAATAGTAAAATCTACTACTACGGATTCTTCCTTCTGTGTTCATATTGTACTTAACCCAGTATGTCGTTTAATGCTTGCAGTTACTTGTTGTGCACCTTATGTCTTCTTGTAGTGATCATCATGGTTGTGTCTTGTTAGTCATCGGGTGGCGACGTAGAGTCAAGTGTGTCCATTTTCTTTTTACACTCGCGCACACACCTTAAAAAAAAAAAAAAAAATTGCACCTATGAAAGAGTTGTGGTCGTAACGAGGAGGTTTGTTACAGTGTTCTAGATTTATCAAATCCTCTAGATTCTCAAGAACTTCAAATTGATTATTTTTTGAGGTGGGAAAACCCTCTTGGTATGTTGTAAACCAAGAAAACCTCTTACACTAATAATTGTTGTGCCTTCTTGAGACCATCTTGAACTCAGGTTCTTCTCTCGTCTTTTTCTTTGACAAAGGCTACTCCTCTTGGGTTTTTGGACAAATTTTGGAAAAATGTCCATAAACATGAAAAATATTACACGTGAATGGAATATGTTCATAATACAGGATTTGATGATGGCTCCACCCATTAATATTGATTTTTAAATCCTTTAGAAGACCCTTCTCCAAGTCCACTTCCATGCATAATCTTGCACAATAAAACATATTCCTTTTGGTCCTGCTATGTTAATGAATCTTGCCAGTTTATTTCCAATATCTCTAAGAGTGCAATTATCCCATAAAAGTAAAGGGAGATGAGGCAATCTAACCCACACCGTGGATGCAATGATTTATTCTTCTGGATTGAAGTCTAGGGACCTCAATGCCATATACATTCCCCTAGATCCCATAAAATATTGTCCACAACAAAATATCAAATCGTACTCTTCTTTATTAAGAAAAAGTAAAGCAAAATAGCCATGACTAAAAGCAAAAGATGATACATGTCCTTTGATCTTGGGAGACCATTGCTCAACCACTCAAGTTTCCACAACTTTTGGACAAGGCCAAAGGCCTGTAAAATTTCCTATCATAGCACACTCATATAATATGAGGGTTTTCCTTCTTGGTTCTAGAGATGGAAGGTCTAGCTGAGGAATGGACGCTTCCAACCGTTTTACAAATATCCTTTGATGAGGCTAGAATTCCTTTTATGGGGGTTCAAAGACTGGACCATCAGACAAAAGGCCTTTGTTTAAAATTTGATTGCATCTCCTATCTTGAATAGCTCAAGTTCTAAAAGCAACGACAACATGATACACCAAAACCCCATACCCTTGAAGCATGACTTGCAGCATAACGTCTCGGTCTCGATCTACGGACTTCGACTCCAACCCTGCGCCCCTAGATGTCTTTCTTGTGGCTCATCCAGTCCCATGAATTGAGTGGTAGCTAGGGGTAAACCCTAGCCGCTATGTTGAGCCCTCTCTGACATCAACATCTCCCCAAATCTCTTTGAAAACAACTACCAATAACAAAATTTCAAACAAAAAAATATAACAATATTTAATACACATCTAACTTCTAACCATAAGTGTGTTTGATATACATGAACTTCTAACCATTAAATATACTTAAATAACCTCCCAAATAACATTTTTAATATGAATATGTAGAAAAATAAATAAAGATTCTTTCCCAATAACTATTAAATATACTTAGATCACCTCCCAAATAACATTTTTAATATAAATATGTTGAAAAAAAAATAGAGATTATTTCCCAATAACAATATTCCAAAGAAAAAATCTAACAATATTCCAACAAAAAAATCTAACCATGTTTGGTATACATCAATTTCGAGCCATTAAAAAGTCAAGATTCTTTCCCATAACACCATTCCCTACCAAAACAACTAACAATGTTTCATTTACATTCATTTCTAACCATCCCATAAATGTGTGGGGCATATATAATTTTTAATCATCAAATATACTTACAACATGATAATATTGAATTATCATCAAATTTGAGTATGATTTAAGTTTTTTAAAATTAAAGGAAAAAATAATTACACAAAAAAATACACCTATTAAAAATGGACACATTTGATATTTTTTAATCATAAATTTCAATCCAAACCCAAACCTTTGAAATTCACCAACCACAAGTTTGTGTTTGTGGTTGTGTTAGTTATATAAAGATGGGAAAAAACTGTATCCTATAGTGCTCTCAATGTGTTATGATTAATTAAAGAGTTGACTCTGTAAGCCAAATGACCTAAAATTACAATAATTTTAAACCCTTCGAAGCTTTATAAATAATTACGCTGAAAGGCGTATACCTATTGGCAGGAATGGGCACAATTAATGACTTTTTAATCTAAAATTCTAATCTAATGGCTAACAATTGAAGATGTTGGCATATTTTTAGTCATCCTCCCAAATCAATGAATGTGATTTATTCTTCATAACTTCCTTGTATTTTTTAATGCATCCGTTAACCTATTTACTTTTTAACATTTACCTAATCATATTAAGAAATTAATACTTTCCACTTTTGGATTATTAACAGGCACTACTTCAACTTCCTCCTCAGCGGTCTGTGCGTCTCAGCTGTCTGTTTCATATTCAATGGCTGGCCGACCCACCTATTGCATAAGCATGGAGTGTTTCATTTTCGAACATGGATATCTTTGAGCGTTCTCAGCCGATACCTTTCGACGTTATCAGCCGCGAGTTAGCGGATGTGATAGTAAATAATAATCAATATACAATGAAATGAATTGCTTCGGTGTATAAATTTACATCTTTTTCCATCAAAATTTGACTTAGGTGTTTTGGACGCTGCGCTGTGCCAAATATCTTTAAGATAAAATAGTCATTAAAAAAATTCAGAATCACTATGATTTGCAGTGAAAGAATCCTTATTTTTTTCTTAAATTTGGGTACAAATCGTTGAACATTGGAAAGACTTTGGCTCACGTCTCGCTACGAGAAAATAAGGCGTCCCTTACATGACGACAGTGCCCGGGTCCAGGAAAGCCTCTTGCTTGACGAATGAGGGCCTTCAACGTAACGAAAGCCCGTAGCAGTCCTTACCTTCCCCTCTAAGTCTAGCGAGTCACGACTTCTATAACGAAGGAAGGCCAACATCAGTCCTTCTCTTATTGGCCTTATCTTCCCCTTGGTGGGAGTAAAACAAAGGGATAGTTGTACATTGAAAGACTTCTCGCATTGGTAAGACCTCGGCTCGCACGAGCTGGACGAAAAGAAAAGGACGCTCTAGAATCATTTGAAAAGTAAGCATAGGATAGTCATACACGCAACCTGTGAGATGTCATTTGTGGTGTATTTGTGTTCATCATTCAGACACATTAAAGACACAGCCACACAACCAGTCGAGAAGGATTGTATTCGTCTTTCACAGAGAGTTCATACTGAGGGAAAAACCCTAATAAAGCATATGTAAAGAACACTTAATTTCTTTGCAAATAGGCAACCGTTTTTCCGAATCCTTCTCTTCTCCATCTACTGTTAGATCTCTACAGCAATTTTTTTTAAATGGGTGTAACTATGGACAAAATTAGTTATGGCAAATGGGGCGGTTGGATAGCGCCAGTCGGCGTGCTCTTGAGTTTATTTTCTCTTATTACTGCTCAACCAGGTATGTACTACTGAAACCTTGTCACCTGAAGAAAAAGCTCCATAAGTTCGTTGTTGCAGGGAATGTTGGAGTGCATCTGTTTTGTTTATCTTTTTGAATCCTCATTTGATATATTCTTGTTGTTTTGAAGCATCACATTTGGTTAACAAGATATTGTTTTATTAAGTAATTTCTGGTCATGTGGAAGGATTTTTTAGTATCAATTGTGGAGGATGATTTGATGATTTATTAGTATCAATTGCGGAGGATGATTTGATGATTTATTAGTATCAATTGCGGAGGATGATTTGATGATTTGATTTGATGATTTTTGAGTATCAATTGCGGAGGATGATTTGATGTTTTGAATCAATAATTTAACATTGATTTATTTACTGTGATATTTCATTGATTTGATGATTTGATGATTGACATGTTCTGACACGATTGTTGATGATGCAGGATGACGATAGCTTGCCGACCAGACTCACATATGGAGTAAAGGGGCCACACACGATTCCCAGAGAGGTTGAGGGAGAGGTGTGGACAGCAGCCCTGCCACAACCTACTAGCACTCTCACCATGGCTCGAACTGTAGGTTAACAATTACCTAGTTCGAGAGGATCCACGATGTCGTGAGGGAAGACTGCGACAGTCGCTCACGATGATTCTAAAGGGCGCTCAATAAGGCGGGGGCCTTATTCCTTAGAGCCCTTAGTCTCCCACAAGTTCACCTGGCGGAGTGTTGACTCCAGGGGTTATAGATGTCTACCAATCAGTCAAGTCGGTGAGTGTCACCCTTGGAGCACGTGGTGCATCCTGAAGGGCACGTAGCGCAAAAGAAACACAAGAAGCGAGTGGCACCCATGGAGCACGTGGTGCATCCTGAAGGGCACGTTGCGCAAAAGAAACAAACGAGGCGAGTGGCACCCTTGGAGCACGTAGTGTGTCCTGAAGGGCACGTCGCACTGATGATGAGGAAGAACTAAACCTAGACGGCCCTAAGACATTAACACCTTAAGAAATCCTTAAACAACTCCCCTAACCATTTATCGCCTAGCTCAGAATCTAAGTACTAAGCCTAAGACTTTTCTAGGGTAAAAATTTTAGTGTAACCTTAAAGAAAAAGGCCCTAGCATAAAAATAAAAATTCAAACAAAAACCCACTTAAGTAATAGTTAGGTCTTCATAAAATTCTTAGGGTAAATAATGAGGGTAAGAATTAAATTAAAACTAATGGTTTTAAAATTTTGCAAAGAAGAAATTATTTCCTAACTTGTGAAAGAACAAAAGATAATTAAATAACTAATAAATGAAAAGATTAATTAGCGCATTTACCTTTCTGGTTTTAAAAAAAGAAAAGAAAGGGAATAATAAAAATAGGGAAATGAGCCTTTTAATAAATTTAAAGAAAATAATTTTGGAGAAACATGGGGGATGAGTGACACTTGTAAGACAAAGAATTTTTAGAGGGTTTTCATTAAAACTTAAATGAAATTTGATTTAGGGCAAGGGGGGGGTTTCAAAACTCTATAAAAGAAAGGTAGATGAGGAAGATGGGGGATCGGTGATTAGCGTAACGTTACGCTGCCGAATTGTGACTTGATTGATTTCTTGTCAGGAGTTGGGATTTTCTCAGCTTGTATTGGAGTGGTAGCTCAGCCTTATGAGGCGAGCTGGGAAGCTAGGCATACCTTCTGGATTTGTGTGGCCCCTTTGCAGCTCGGGGGGCTAAGGGGGAAGCAGAGTACCCCTAGAAATTGTCTAGGAGGTACCGGTGTAGTCTCTACAGTCGGTGAGCGGGAGCGGAACGGAGCGCGGGACGTGGCACGAAGCGTGGACGTCCTCGAGGTGGGAGATAAGGCAACGGTATGATTTTGTTTTATTATAGAGTAGAATGCATTAAGATTTTGCTAGAATCTGAAAATTGATCGTAAGTTATTTGGTTATCTTGTTCCTCGATGGTCTCTACGCTTAACGTGCTTCCTGGTGATTCTGCCTTGCATTTTACTCACCTCTCAACCACAGATCAACAACCTTGCCTTAGGATTTCATCACTAAAATTAAGTATATTGAAGGGTTTATTTGAGTTGTATATTTGACGAACTGTATGGTCCGACCGATTCATGAAGTTATATGTTTAAATTGACTGTAGTCGCATGGATAAAAGTACATTATGGTAAGATTTATGTGACGGAAGTTTTATGTAAAGAAAATTTAGCCTTAGAATTCTGTACTGAAATTTTACATATCGAAGGTTTACATTAGGAAGTATGCAATGAAATGTATGCACGGAAATTGATTAATTTTGGACTGCAAACGGTTCCCTGTCTAGAAGTTACAGGTCTGAATTTCGGCTGAAATGATTTAGGTTTGGAACTCCCGGGTCTGAAGGCTGTAATGTCTGAAGGCTGTATCGCGTTATCATGTAGGATTTGTTGACTTTCCTGAAAATGGGAGATTTTAGGACCACCAACGCATAGAGAGGGGCGAGGCGACTGGGTTCCGTGGTTTCAGACTTCTCCCGCAAGTTTTCATCCCAAACCTTGAACTCCTTCCAACCTCCCTCTCTTCTATTGGACGCACATTTTTTTAGGGCCTGTTTTATGACTTCCCCCACGATGCATCTGTTGTGCACTTGGTGTTTGTTGCACCCTCCCGCCTACTGCTTATCCTTGAAAGTGTTTATGTTGTTGATTGAAATCCTCTCCTTCATGCTGGCAACGCATGAACCTTCTGTTGTGGTAGAGGTTGATCCGGGGCCTTATCGTTGCTACGTTGTCGGTGGAATGCAATCTTGTTACTGACTGCTGCCGACACAAACTTTCCTACAATGACTGTAAGGCGACTCACCCAAATACGAACCGGACCTCACAGTAAAACCGGGATGATATTTCTGTTTCCGGGATGCCTGGTCTATGCTGAGGAATGGGATTGTTTTATTAGAAGCCCGTTAACTCTTGTGTAAAACGGTGGATGGTGCCTCTCCTCTGCAGACGCGTGGCGTACTGCAACGAAGGGGCTCGGATGCGTTTTGGACCAAATTTAATTTTGCTCCTTGGATCTGGAAAACACCCTTTGATAGTCGTCTTGGACTCCTAACCTTACGGCATGCACGCGTAGCCCTCACGGTTATGGCGTTGATCCATTTCCTCGAAATTTTTTCCTCCTTTTGTTTTAAAACTACTGATGGCCTCTTACCTGGCACGGGCCCTCTCCCAAGTTTCCTGTTTTCAAGGGAAACCTCTTCAATGTCCTTACCTCTTACACGCCTTGTACTGGTTCGTAAAACGTAGGTATCTTCACCCTCCTATTAGTTAATGGCAGCGGGTAACGAGAGGTTGTCAGAAGGTTAATATCCAGAGATTTTTCTAAGTATTTATATTTTTATATATTAAAGACTGACAGGTATTTATTTTTATATATTGTTCTGAATGAATAGCGTTGTTTGTTAGCGCTGGACAAGGGATAGTTACACGATAGCATTAGATTTCATTATATAATTTTTATATTTTAAGAACTGATATGTTTTATTATTATATATTGTTTCTAAATGTTTAGCGCAGATCGCTAGCGCTGGATAGAGGATAGATAAAACAATAGCACATGATTTATTTACATATATTTAATTTTTATTTTTAAGACTGAGAGGCCATGCCCAAAAATAATAAGGCTAGCTGGTTTATGTTATTTTTATTGGAATAGTCTTCTTTTACTACAGTTGTTTCCTAACATACATAAGTTATTACATATTTCATCATAGCTGTCTAGTTTGTGTTATTGTTTCGGAATAGTTCTGCTTTTCCTTTCATGAAATATTGACATTGATTTATTCTACTGAAAGTAAGTGGTTTTTACAGCTGCCCTGTTTTTATTTGTTTTAATGGTAATAATGGTTAGTAATTATAGTATTGTAAGGCAATAATTGTGGAAGTTATGTTGAAGTAATTATGCAATAATGGTTAAATTAGGATTGTTTAAGTAATATGGTTTTATGGTAATTATTGTTAATAAATTATGATTTTATAAGGCAATAATGGTTAAGGTAATGTCGACGTATTATGTAATAATTGATAAAGTGATAATAGTGAAAGTAATAGGGTGTTAATGATAATAATTGTTAAATAATCATGGTGTTAAAAGGTAGAAATGTTAAAGAATTTGTTGAAATAATATAATGGAAGGTAAAATGATTAATGGTAATGATTATGTAAGGATTAGTAATGATTAGGTAATGAATCGTTAATATTAATCCTAATGGTTATGGAATGGTTAAGGTTAATATCATTTATGGTAAGGTTAATGTAGTTGATAGAAATAAATTATCAGATGTAATGTGATGGTCATGGTATTAGTCCTTGCAATGTAAAGTGAAAAATGATTGATATTTTATGGCAGGGATGATGAAACTAATTATCATCATTAGCCGATAAATATAAGGTCCTAAACTAAGCACTTGAAGTCATTAAGATTTGGTAATCGGGGGATTACAATTTCTTAAATTTACATTATCTAAGGTTGGATAACTCGTCGATTAATGAATTTTAAATGAAGTAGTTGGTCTGTGATTATGTCATTAAGTCTTAGTCTTGGATGGTCAATGTCTGAGTCCTTCTTACTTGTGCCTTCCTAGAGGACGTGTTGTTCATATAATTTGTGTTGTACGAAGTCGTAATCATTTTATTGCTTGGTCAGTTTGTCGGGCGGGTTATAGATGCCTCCATGTAGCCTTAGTATGTAAGTCTGGGTGTGTGATTATTCTGTGTAAATAATCCAGTGCCGTATCAAGAGTCTCGGTCGCTTTAAAGGTAGGGTTTCCACTCTTGCGACACACCTAACGGAGATTACTAGTTTCTACCTGAGCAGTCGGCCAGGAGCCTATCTGACCTTCTCTCTCTCCGGAGTAGAGAACTAAGATTAAACACCCTACTTTCCTGTGCAGAATTAGTAAAATCTACTACCATGGATTCTCCCTTCTGTGTTCGTACGATACCTAACCCAGTATGTCGTTTAATGTTTGCAGTTATTTGTTGTGCGCCTTATGTCCTTGGTCATTTATTGCTTGCAGCTACTTGTTGTGCGCCTTTGCCTTCTTGTTGTGAACACCGTGGTTGCGTCTTGTTATTCGTCGGGTGGCGACGTAGAGTCAAGTGTGTCTGTTCCCTTTTTACACGCGTGCACACATCTTAAACAAACAAAAAAAAAAAATTGCACCAGGCTTAAAGAGTTGTTGTCGTAAGAGGGGGTTGTTACATTAAAGTTGAAGTTTGGAGGTAAATGTTAATTGCTTCTTAGTTTTTATTAGTTTTTGTTAATTTTGAGACCAACAACACTTAATGGTGATATCGTACTTAGATATTGACATGAATATTGATCATACTTAGATTATATTATTACCCTATATAATCTGATGGGTATGTACATGCATGATGTTATGACATTACATTAGTGTAATCTAATTTATATATGGAAAGCACTCTTTACTAAGAAGTGATTGGATTCATGTTATGCATTATCATATTGGATTCATGTTATGCATTATGTTATTTGATTCATTACTAGTATATAGTATTCATTATGAATATCCAATGCCATTTGAGTTAACAAGTCATATGTTTTTCCTTGGGGCTTCTGTGCATGCCAAATTGGCATGCACAACAACCACTCAGATCACTAGGATTCATTATGTATGGTTATGTCAAATCAAAACACTTCTATTCATTATGGTTATAGCAACAAAACATGAACAATTAGTTATGGTTATTACAACAAAACATTATCAAGTGTATAACATAACTTCACATTTACTATAATTCAAGAGTCTATTACTCTATATACAATGCTACCATTATAGTAATATATAGATAGACCATTTATTATAATAGTCAATAATTAAAGGCCTAATATTAATATAGCCTTTAACAGAGATTACTTAAATAAGAGTTTAATAACACATTTTCATAGTTCATGCACAAAACTATTGGGAATAGTTTTGTGCATGCCCCAACAGTTTTGTGCATGCCAAATTGGCATGCACAGCAACCACTCATATCACTAGGATTCATTATGTATGGTTATGCCAACTCAAAACACTTGGATTCATTATGGTTATAGCAATGAAACAAGAACAATTAGTTATGGCTATTACAACAAAACATTATCAAGTTTATAACATAACTTCACATTTACTATCATTCAAGTCTCTATTACTCTATATACAATGCTACCATTATAGTAATATATAGATAGACCATTTATTATAATAGTCAATAATTAAAGGCCTAATATTAATATAGCATTTAACATAGCTTACTTAAATAAGAGTTTAATAACAGATTTGTGTAGTTCATGCACAGAACTGTTGGGAATAGTTCTGTGCATGCCCCAATAGTTTTGTGCATGGAAAATTGGCATGCACAACAACCATATGGATGTCGTGCATGGAAAATTGGCATGCACAGCATCTATATGGCTGCTATGCATGCCAATTTGGCATGCACAAAATCTCTATGATTGTTTTCATGAGAATATTAATACAAAGTTTAGTTGTTGAGAATCTAAGATAATGAGATACAGTTTTGGCATAGAATGAGTTTTATCAAAATGGAAAAGCATAGATGGTAAATTGGATCTTGGAAAACTTAATAAAAAGTTTAGTTTCTAAGAACCTAAGATAATGGGATATGGTTTTAGCATAGAATGAGTTTGATTACATCTTAAGTGTTAAAAAATTCACTAGTAAATCTCTTTTCTAGATTGTTTTTAGACAAAATCCTAAAGGATTAATGGATTTGGTTGACTTGATTAAAGGGGTACAATTTAGTAAATATTTTAAGGATTTGTGAAACGCATTAGGAATTCAAATAAGAAAGAAAAGTATGTAGGTAACAAATGAGGAATAGAAGAGAAAATTGTATCTTCAACAAATAGAAGTATTCCAATAAGAAGAGCTAGTCATGGTTTGTTTGCATATGTAAAGGTATCCATAGTGTACCGAAAACCAATTCAACTAAAGAAAACATGTATATGTAAGGTATTAAAAGGAAATAATGAAATTATATGTGTGATACGTTTACTCAAAATTTTGGACACTAGTCTTTTTTTAAATGTAGCAAATCCAATTTAGAAATTGATCATAATGAAATTTTGGTTAAGAAGTAGGATAAACATCTACCTAAATCAAATTGAATGAATTGTATACACCAATATTATTTCTAAAAGATCTAATATATAAGGAATATAMAATGTGTTTGGTGAAACATAAGGSACCACTAAAATTGAATAAVACTTAGATTAGAAAAACTAAGTTCATTAAATGCAAAAGCCCTGATGTACCAAATGAATATGAACCAAAAGGTTTAGAATCTCTCCAAGAAAGAGGCGAATATTATAAGAGTACACTATATGGGGCACATGGAAAGCCCATAAATTGAATCAACTTGCAATATTTTAAGGAGACCAAACATGTCTAAAATCTAACTTATTTTAATTTTTAGAGTAGGAAATTAGTGGCTTATTTGTTTAACCATTTTAGGAATGAAAATAAAAGTAGTTGTTATGCAAACTTCTTTTAGTTAGGAGAAATAAAGAGTTGTATATATTAACTAAATATGAAAAGATATTTTAGATAAGTAATGAAATTTTGGTGATATGGTGCTCTTATATATACTTTAGTTGTCTTTGCTTTGTGTTTTATAATTCAAATGTATTTAAAAGAAAAGTGTATGTAATTATATATTCAATTCGAGTCATTTCGCAATTTTTACAAGTAATGTATATAGTTGTTAAGAGAGACACCTGAGAGGTAGAGTTTCTCTACATTCATATACACTTATTCATTAATGTTAAGTTATCTTGTATGTTTTGTACTAAGAAATAGACAACTAAGAAACGATGTTTCTTTATCACACATGGAAACAATGTTATTCATTAATGTTACGTTATCTTGTAAGTTTTGTACTAAGAAATAGACAACTAAGAAATG